>MCJB01037497.1:10396-30176 GCA_002018475.1 Nicotiana obtusifolia | reverse complement strand
GGGTGGATATTTTGCTCCTCTATTATGTCATTTTATGAACAAAGACAAGGGCATAAGTGTTTTTTAGTAGCTGTCAACGTTTCCAACTCTCCATGTCTTTATATAGGAAAGATGACAAATACACAGTGTAAAGCAGGATATTTTCAGATTTCATTTTGTTATTACTATTGTATTACCATCTTTAGTAGTAATTGGAAAGTAAACTGAATTTAATTATGAAAAAAAGGAAACGAGAAAAACATTTACTCGATTATGGAAGTTTATTTGCGTAATAAAATTGCAAACCATGGAGTATGTTGCACTTTGTAATTTTAAAAGTAGGGTGACATTTATAGTTTTCATGCAAACTAGTGAAAAGATTTACTGATATGTTTTATCTATCCAATAATTGACAAAATATAATCATAGTTAAATGGACATTTCGACGTGCGGAACATAAATTAATTCCAAACAAATAAATTACACTGTTTTTAGAGGTAAACTCTAAATGTTTGCTTCTCACTTAATTTTCACCAACACAAAAAAAAAAAAAAAGATTTTCATTGAATTCTTCTATTTTGCTTATCCCTTACCTGGACCTCTTCAACAGCAAAAAGATAAAGGAAAAAGAAAAGAGAGGTAAGAAAAGATAATTGAAGAAGTCTAAAGAAGTAGTTGAACTAAAAATATTCTTCCTGTTATGTTAATTAGTCAATAAGCAGCACGAAGAAATACTGCACTAACTTTCAATTCTTTTGATTTTTCTTGTTGTACTAATTTTTACCATAAGTATAACATGGATATGAATTTTAGATCAAAGGGACGGATGTCGCATTTGAGCAATAGATACAAATGTATACTGACTTAAAATTTCGAATCTATCTTTTTAAATATCTGAAAGGAAATCCACAAGGCCAATAAAAACTGTACAATTAATTGTTTGCTTTTTCCCTTCATAGTGATTCTGAGATGCCCATTTCTTATGTATTCGCTGGGACCTTCATTCACCTTCCTGCCCCAACTAATGCTATCTGTTCCACCTTTATGTCTCCATTCTCTGTGGGCCTTTGCATTTCAATTCTGTATTACAATCTCGTAAATTGATAAAATTTTCTTGATTACCAACTAACCTCCCCATCCAATTAATTAAAAGATATCTCTTTCCAATTCAAACTATTTTCGCTTTGCTTTTCCGAGTGCTACTGTTAACAAAATTATTTAAGAAATGTTTATAAATATTTTGAAACGAAAAGTATATTGATGTCTCATTTCATCTAATTTGTAAAACGTCAAATTAATTTTGAGAATTGAGACTCACAGTCAGTCACAGAGTGCAAGAATCATGTGTTAGTCGATTTTTAAACATGTGATGAATAAAACTTAGATATAGAAAACCCATCGGATTGGAGCAAACAAAGGTATTCAAAAGCAAGGAATCAAGGTGAGTAGAGACAATGCTTTTACTAAAGTTGTCTTCTCACAAAGATCATGCCAAGTCATTGTTAGACTGTATAGGGTGTTAATGTGGACTCTGAATGGAATGAGTGGACTCACATTATCCATTAGAATTGTAGAAAAGATCTTAGATGATTATCATGGTTAATAACTCAAGAATAGTCTGTTGTTCCATAAATCATGTCTCATGCATTCATTATTTGCATATATTTCTTTAGAGGTCGTTTGGTACGAACACAAGTAATGCAGGGATTAGTAATGCAGGTATTAGTAACGCAAGAATTGTAGTGCTGGGATTATTTTTTATCAAATGTTTGGTTCATTATATTAGAGTCTTATCCAGGTATAGTTAAACCTGGTATAAGTAATCTCTTGGTTTCCTTGGTATTAGCTAAGTCTTCCTATGAGGTATAAGTAATCCATGTATTAGGTATGCATAAATTGAATTGAGCAACTAAACATTGTATTGTACGGATTAAATTTTTATACAAGGATTATTTTACTTAGTACAGCCTACCAAACGACCCCTTAATGTATAGACTGTATTGAAAATTTCTTTTACATGATTTTATGGAACTGTTTTGATGAAAACTATGAAGATATATCATTGTTTTAAATTTTGTGATACAAGAATCACTCAGATGAACACTTTGGGAGTTTCCTTAGATCTCTGAGAAGGGTTCATAGCCTATAGTGGTTTATGCTACCACGAAACTACTCGTGCCAGAGTAGGAGATTAGTGTATCGTTGGTTCGGGTACTATGATAAAAGTGCCCTGGTAAGGCACAAGAACACGAGCATGCTAGAACCTTGAACTGTGAGTGTGAACAACTAATTTTTTCCACATCCAAATTCTATACTATTTTAGTGTAAATATTTCTTTTAGGTCTAATCTTGATATTTTAAACTTTTATCTTACTCTTAATAGGTTTTATTTGAATTTTTTTTTATATTAAAAACTACAAAAAATTACTTACCTTCTTAGAGTACAAGTTTTATTTCTACTGGTTAAAAATAAAAAGAAAGTTTTTTTAAAAAACATATAGTTTCTTTTAATTAGATTATTAATAAGTAATCTTGACTTTAATAATTTCTTAGTGTCATTTAAATTCTGGCTTAAATATTAAATTTTTTTATCAAATATTTCTCTAATCTAAAATAGTTGATTAATATTCTTACCTAAGTGTTGTTTATTCTTATAAATAAGTACGTTATTATTCTAATATTCTAGGCTTTAGTAGGTAGTAACTTTTTGAGTAATTTCTTTTACAATAATTGATATTAGTATAAGTAATTCTTTTGCTTTTATTATTTTAATATTTGATTAAGTAGTCTTTCAGATCTTGTTTTGTTGAACAAGGATGAGTCAATAAAGTCTTGGTAATGTGTCGAGGTTCTTTTGCTTTTACTGTCGCTATCCTTATTCGATTTCTCAATTTTTCATATGTGCAGTTCATTAGAATTACGTATACTGAAAGCACAGGTAGTCCGTTGGCCCATTAGCTTAATAACTAGATTACATTATTTCCTCCAAAATGGTATCCATAAATTATGACCTTCACAATTATCTCAAACGTAGCAAAGAATAACTCACAAATCGTTAGTATGCTTTTAGGCTCTCTCTTAATCAAATCATCACAGTTATGTATACGTTCGCGTGACATAATTACGATTCCCAAAATTAAAATCAAGGTATGTGTTCGGCGCAACTTTGGGTGAAACAATCTTAATAATAATAAAGTGTTATTAATTGTGTACACTTACGTATGACATGATTTCGATACACCAAACAAAATGAATACACACACGTGATTCGTTTCAAGATCATTCCATAGTTACAAATAATCAAGTAATTAAAGCGCTTTAAGACAAAAGTGCATAAATTTTCCTAGAACATAAAATATTCAGAATTAGTTAAGTCAGGTATAATTATTAAGCGACCATGCTAGAACCACGGAACTTCGGAGTGCCTTACACCTTCTCCGGGGTTAATAGAATTCCTTACACGGTCTTCTGTGTTTCGCCGACTTAAACAGAGTCAGTTTCCTTGAATTGAGATTTTAAAATAAATGGTGACTTGGGACACCGTAAATATTTATTCCAAGTGGCGACTCTTTAAAATAAAATAAATTAATCTCATTTCAAATAATATCACTTTAATTGGAAAATCTCCCTTTCCCCCTGGAAAAAGGAGGTGTGACAGTGAGGCACCACAGGAATGGGGTCCAGGCGATCGGGCTGGGATCGTCACCATACCGATCATATGGTGACATTTTCAGAATCAGAATCAGAAAGAATGTCAGAATCAATGGAACTCCCAATAAAAGAAAAGAAAGAAAGAAAATGCTTTAGAAAAGTTACAAGGATTGTTTCGAGAAAGTTTATATATTTACCTATTTGAATTATATATTTTTTTGAAAAGAAGAGAAAATAAAAGAAGGAAAATTTTCACGAATGACTTCTAGAAGAACTTTATACTAGATATATGAGTTGTTTGTTTCAACTCTTCATCAGAAGCTTTTAAAATTTTCTTATATCATGCATACATACTTCTTTCAGAGTCTCGTTCCAGTTTTAGTGGGAGGATTGCTTTACTTACTGAGTGCCGCTGTGGTGTATTGACGTTCTCTTCATGGGAACCTGCATTGACATATGTCAATATAGGCACAGATTTTGCAGGTAAGCAAACTACAAGCTAGGATATTCTCCTCTCATTACCAGAAGATTTGGTGAACTTTATTTTAATTCGTGGAGTTCGTTGATTCCAGAATTTTGTCTTATTATTTTAGTAATTTCTTAGAGGCTTCATAGACAGAGTCAGAACAGAGTCATGGGTTTCCACTTTGCATTACATTTGTTTTTCAATGTATTAAAGATAGCAGAATGAATTTATTTTCAAAATATTATTTCATTTGAAGATTCAGAAAAGTTTTTACTTTAAATCATATCGAATTGCGTTGAGATGCATTGCATAACAGAAATAGAACAAATAGAAAAGCGAAGATGATTCTCCCGGTCAAGTTAAGGGATCGAGTGCTGGTTACAACTTGGTTAGAAATTTTGTAATAAACTTGTATCAGAGCCGCAGGTTCAGAGAGTCCTAGGGGTCTATGAAGCCGTGTTAGTAGAGTCTCGTTTATCGTTGTGAGGGCCCTACTTCCATAAACGAGGGTCTACAGACATTTAAGAAAAGTTTTCTATTCTTTCTTACTCTAGATTGTGCGTTAAAGCTTAAAGTGAGAGTCATACTCCTATTTCCATCGATCAGTAGAATTTTTAACATGCTGATTTGATTAGAGACTTTAAGAAGAAAAGCTAACAAGATATCACCGTCTGCAAGTGAGGTGGTTTATGGAGCTAAATGCTTTTAACTTTTAAGGGAGAATAAAGGCTAAGCCGGAAACTGATCAAGAAAAGTGTATTCTAAAAGGGTGAATGTGGTATTACCACGATGAATAGGTTCAGGGCTACAACAAATCAGAACTATCATATATATGTCAAAGACTTTGTACTGAAAAGATGATGTGATGATGCCTTCAATAAGATCAAGAGTGTCATGGAACTCACAAGGAGTTGGTTCTAGTAAGGTTAATAGTAACACGATAAAAGACTATATTCTTAAGCTATGTCCAGATTTAATTTAGTTACCAAGAAGGTCAGTCATGGTATAGGCCACTGTTAACGTGAAGAGATTAGGCAGAAGAGAGACATATCAGGAATTGTATCCCTAAGTTGAGATCAAATTTTGGTTTAATATAGCGAGGCTAATAAGTTATTTACAAAGGCTAATAAGTTATGTACGTGGGCTAGATAAGAATTGTACATACTCTTAGGATGAAACTTATGGTAGTTGCAGTGAGTACTTTGTGGCTCCTATCAAAGAATGTCTCTTAGATGATGAAGATAATAAGAAGAAATGGGTAGTTTATTATTTTTAAGAGAACCTATGAGTAACACAATGAATAGATCTTTTGAAGTGCACGCATAGTCTACTAGAGTTTAAGAAGTACAAAAAGACATGACCTCGGGATTTGAAAGTTGAGATAAATTACCACCATAAGGCGAACCACGGCAGAATGACAACACCAAACTCTTTGAAGATACGATGCCCGTCATGAGTACCAAAGAGCAAGAGGAGATAGAAGAGAGGGGAAATATACATTACAATGCGTTCTCTTAAGGGAAAAGGAAAATCACAAAACTCAAAATAAAGTCATCCTTGCATTATGAAAAGAATGAATGCTACAGAAAATGGATGAAGCGAACAATATACTTCCTATAAGATACAAGTGTGATGAGTTCGCTTAAGGCCATAAGGTTCTTAAAGTGATACTCATATGTTTTGAAGCAAGCATAGATATGAGAGATTTAGAGATATGTTATGAGGTGACTTGAATCTCAACTACATAATATTTTGATCGTCGCCAACAGTGCCTAATATGACTTAAGGTTGAGCTTGAGAATAATCGCATGTCAACGAGCTAAGCCCAGAATTTATAGCATGCAGGCATATACATAATGAGAATGTATGATATTTATGTATTTTAATAAGATAAATGTTCAGCCTGGCTAAGGTGCCATAATATCACAGAAAGATTCAGAAAAGCCAAGCCTTATAGAGTATATAAAGTGAGATTATATAAACTATATATTTCCCATGATGCACACAAATAGTTGTATCAATGCAACATATATTTTGAGGGTTGGTATATGACTTTCTCAGAGAGACTCACTTTCTCAAATTCGACTAAATGTGACTCAAATAGAATAGAACATTTTAAGAAATAGTATCAAGGTGATATGCATGTGAAGTGTGCACCCTAATGCAAAGTGCCGTAAAGTTCAAATACAATAAGAACCAAGAGGGCCCAAGATGAGTGAGCCAATTGGTCAAATAAATGGTCAGGTTTTAGGTATTACATGAGTTAGACGATGAAATAAGAAAGTATATCCTAAAAAAGATAGATAACTAGAAGAAAATAAGCCACTATATGCGATCATGACTAACTAGCGGTAGTAATGAATAGAGACAGGATTCATCTATAAAGTATTAAATCGAGGAAGTCTTGAATATTATTGAATGATTAAATGCGCGCGGAGGCACATTTAAGGAGATGTTGACGATGCTAGGATAAATCTAGACCAATGATTAGTACTTAAAAAATCTATATACGAGGTAAGTATCAAAGTAAGTGGAGGATACTTTGCTCCAAGAAGATGGATGCATGAAAGAACATATCTCCTTACAAGAATATTGATTGATTACTAGGTTACTAAAGTGAAACATCTATAATTAAGGAAGAATCCTATGAAGCACAAAGAAGGGTAAATAACAAGCCCAATTCTTTCAAAGGTGAATCGTGATAAGTAAAAAAAAAAAATAAGTATGAGATTGGCCCAACAAAAAAAGAACTCATCCATCTGAGAAACAAATAGATAGTAAGTCCAAATAATTGTAATATTTATGGTGTCAGGACCATAGACTCATACTAGGGAATGAAGTTACATCATCTCTTAAGAGTGAAAGCCAAAATTATGTATCCTTGGCTAGAAAATCATTATCGCAGTAAATGGCAGGTCCAAGTATGTACACGGATATTAAAGGTGCTTGTATCATACGAGTTAAATACAAAAAGTAATATAAAGGCACCATGAAAATTGTAGTAGATTAGAGTGTATCAAGAGATTAAGAGAGCCAGATGAGTAATGCCACAGAAAAGGGATACCATGAGCGCGCATATAGATCAAGAACAAGGGGTGGAGTTATTAAAGTGTTAATAGCCTGAGAGGCTACAATATCACTAAAGTATTATTCATTAAAGAGTTATGTGAGGATGCATACAAGAATAAAAAAAATTTAGTGCAAAATCTAAAGCACAATATGCTAGTGCGCCTAAGCTATGCGATGCCACAACCTTCACATGTGCCTATCGTACAGAGGATTAAGTAAAAAACTTGAGAATGGTGTCAATAAGTGAGGCATGATAGATGTTAAATTACTGTAATCCCAAGGATGGTGGGAGAGCACTACTATGTTTTAATTAATTTTAAGAAATCAGAAAAGTTGAGAAGATGAAGAACATACATGGATGTTCTAGAGTTTATGTGTCACCACTTGTCACAAGCCATACGGAGGTGGATAATAGCCTATCCGTAGAACAGGTAACTCACAAAGTTAGATATAGTCACAGGTTCAGAAGTAGTTCTATTTATAGTAATCAAGTGGGCAGAGGGCCGAGTCGCCAAATTGATATAGCGAACCTGATAAGATAAGTGGTATCTTAAGACCCAAAATGGATAAAAGGAATGTTAGATATAAATGATTAAAGGTCAGCAACAGTCCTATGTGAAAAAATGGCGTCCTGAGACTGAGGTTGTGAAAAATATAGTATATTATAAATGTGGGATCTATAAGGAAAGTGCATCTACTCTGAGGAGAAAAGGGAGGTGATGTCTCAATCTCCCTAAACCTTTTGTTAGAAAGAAAAATCAAGAAAAAAGTGCCTAAATATAAGTCATATTTCCAATGTAACTTTATGATTTTTATGAGCAGACCTATAATAGAGGGTGCATTTCCCAATCTATATGTGTCTTTTCATGATGAAAGGATTAGAAGATAAGTGGAATAGTGAGTGTGATCATGACGCAAACCATAATAGTAAGAGTGGCTAATTCGAGCATAGAGGTTGAATCACAAACGAGGGAGGTTAGCGTGTAATTATATTTGTATGGTAGCTTTATACGATATATAAGGGAACTTATATTTGTTTTAATATTATATAATTTCTCTTAAAGGTCACAAAAGATCTTTATACATAAAGTCATGCTCAATGTTATCCTTAAGAAATTATAGTCTAAAGAAAGGCTTAGAAAAGGCTACATGGGAAGACGAAGAGGACTTGAAGAAAAAGTACCATCATTTATTTGAGGAAGAGGCATGTAACTGTTCCAAATTTCAAAAAAAATTCATACCTACATATGTACAAGTTTTGATAGTTATGTATGATCATGAGTGGCCTGGATTTTGGATTGTAATTGGATAGCCGTATGGGCAATAAATGATTAAGAATTGATATGTTGAAAATATTGTGGTTTTTCTAGTTCCAAAGGAGGCATTATAGAAATTATAAGAAATTTAAAGTGTTGGCTAAATTTTGCATTTTAGGTAAACTATGCAAACGAGACAGAGAGCTAACGGTAGGAGTTTTAACTTTAAGTGACTCATTCGACTTCGAGGACGAATGTCATAAAAGGGGGGAAGATTGTAAAGCCCCGAAAAACTTTTGCTAAGTATTATATTCTCGATCAAGCTCTAAGTTAGAAACAAATGTGTGTGAAAATATTTGAAGGTATAAAAAATCTTATGTTTATAGGTTGAATTGATGGTTATAAGAGGAGATGAGTAAATTGGAACACATTAGAGATGTTTAAGGGATGAACATGACCTTAGCGACACATGACGTAAGTTTCAATGAGAATATATATCAATATATAATGAATTAAGATTTGATCTGCATTTCAAAAGAAATCCCTTGAAGTCTAGTTTATAACACTTCAAACCGTTTGTCATTTCGATATTCCTATAAAACGTGATAGGCGTTTTACTGAAGACTATCCTGTCAGAAAAATGGGTCGCATTTTGGGCATCCAAGAGGGCTCCAGGGGCGAATCAAAACGCCAAAGTCAGAAGTAAAATTTTTGGGGCGTTTTGGGTGGCGCTGGGCGCGGACCGTGAAGCCAAAAGCGTGAAACTGAAATAAAAGGGACGGGAAGAGAGAAAATAGCCTCATTCTTTAAAGATTAAACCTTTCCTCTCATCTTCAAGTCATCCAAGAGATCTCATACTACCTAAGGTGAGTTTTCAATGCAATTAACGTTAGAATACTACTTCCAAACATCAATTCTAATAATATTCCATCTCAAAATTGCTAGATTCTCAACAAGAACTCAAGAATAAGGTCTCTTCACTAACCTAGGGTTTCACGATTAAAGGTAAGTTTCGTAACCACTTTCAACCACAATTGTTAAAGAGGTTTATCATTGATATTTGCTCCTACAAACTACTACAAGAATTTAGATTAACGATGAACCATAGACGGATAGAAGAATCAAATTTAGGGTTTTTATATTTTGGAAATCTTGGAAGTTCTAGTATTGATTCATAAATAAACTATTTATAGATTTGTTTGGTGAGTTGAACCCAATGGATTAGAGCAAACGAAGGTATTCAAAAGCAAGGAATCAAGGTGAGTAGAGACAATGCTTTTACTAAAGCTGTCTTCTCACAAAGATCATGCCAAATCATTGTTAAAGTGTATAAAGTGTTACCGTGGGCTCTGAATGGAAAGAGTGGACTACAAGAAAAAGCCTTATTAGGGACCAAAAATTTAGGACAACTGAAAAATCTGGTCCCCAAATGTTTCTGGCCCTTAACTCGCTAAATTGGCGAAAAGACTAAATCTGGTATGTAAAATTATATATATGTGGTCCCTAGTATAAAATAAGCGGGAGAGACTAGAGTAAGGCGCTAATCGAAATAACAATTAAATTAAAAACAACATTCCAATAAACCTCTCTCTTTTATCGAATTAAACTTCTTGTTTGTCAAAATTTGGTTCTTCAAATCCCTAAACGATTTTCGATACACTCGATCTAACAATTCATGATACTAACCCATGTAAGCCCTCTTGTTCCGGAGATGATATATGCAAAAACTTCCTAGAAACTTGATCTCCATTTGTTTAACTTTTGTGATTTATTTGTGAAAGTGTGGTGGGGGTTTGCCATTATAAATTCGTATGCCATTTTGGAATATCAACGAGGGAAAAAAATGGGTAAATCACATGTGAGAAAGTCTACTTTTCCTAAACCCAGGAATGATCGAAATAAAATCTCAAAAATTCCTTCAGATCTTGTTATATATTTTGGTATTTGGCGGACTCGTCCTTAATTGCATTTTTTGGGGGATTTGGGTATGTATTGTTAGCAATTACTTACCCTACAGCTCGTGCTAATAGGACTCTCAACTTTTTGGATCCAAGATCTCTGGTTGTTCTATGTCATGGTCGAGCTTTGGGGAAGTGTAGCGATTTCAGTAAGAGATACTCTTTTGGAGGTTCACTAATCAAGTAAGTATTTGTTCATCCTTTCCTGAATATCTTTGAGAACTAGACGGAGACGATGATTCGTAAATGTCGTAATTTGGTACAAATAGAGTCATATAGTTTGGTGAAGCTTGAGATTTTTGGTGCTTTCTTTACTATAGTTTTATTGTGCGAATAATCCAATTAATTAGATTCTGATATTCTATAGTTTGCACACCACTTTGTTTGGATGATGGTTGCTTCTATAGTTTTGCGTGGTAAAATTAATCTCTTTATAGCATGAATAGGTTGATACTTGATACCATTTGGGTTGTTCGTGGTTCGTGGTTCGTGGGGCAGGGGAGGGCAGGTGATGGGAGGGGAGGAAGCAAGGTGCTAGATTTTGCGATTGAAAATCCAGATTTGATTTTTCAATAGAAAAGGTAAGAGAAAGCTTAGCTAAAATGTGAAGTTCTAAAAATTTTCTCTAGCTCTATTTAATCGTCCTTTTAATGGATGATAACTTAGCTAATAGTTCAATTTTTGTTGCTAACTATAAAATATTATTTTCCTTCTTGGTCTACTTGTTATTTTTTGTTACAGTTGGTCATACCAAATTTTTTTTAAGGTTTTATTATGTTCTCTTGGTGTTATCATTCTTTGACTTTTGTGTTGGCCATTTGTGCTATAGTTATTAACAGATGTCTATGTCTATATTGTCACTGCCCTTGAGCTTTGGTTGGTGAAATCCGTTCATTTTGGATCAAGTGCCATTTTTCTACTGTTTAATGGTCTCATTATTTTAGTTTATTGCCTTGATAAACTTGATTCTCTGATGTATATTAACGTGCTAGTTTTGAATGAATCTTTATTTCACAAACGGATAGGTCTTTTTAAGTGAAAACACTGCATTAGATTTATCAGATCTTTAATTAAGCATGATATCGATTTAAGAAATATTAGAGCAATTTACGCGCTGGCGCTAATGGTTAGTGAATGGTGACTCTAATTGTTTTAACATAATGTAATATAGGTCTGAAGAATAGTTTTTATAATTTGAATAGTAGAATACAGTAAAACTCTTTCTTTATGTCATTAGAAATTTTTTATCACTGTTGTAGTAGGGAGCAATGGAGCTGAAAGATGGTAACTTCATGGTGGAGCTGCCCTTGCTATTGGAGTACTATGGGTATAGAGTAAGCAACATTTCAATTCCTATCCATTATTCTTTTTCTCTATCTTATGAAATTTTATGGGCTCTTTCATTTTATTTACTTTGTCCATTGACTTTTGATTCTTCTTCTATACTGATGCATTAGACATGTCATAGTTGAAGAATTATTGAGCGTCAGTTTAGTGATTTATACACGTTCATGAAATAAAGAATATTCAGATGAATGTTAGGAGAAACTGGCAAAAGAAGGGGTATAAATTAAAAAGGTCTATATGTGTCTTGTTATCAGAAGATCAATGACACTGGCAATTGAAAAAGCCACTAAATACTTCAGTGGAAAGCTTAATATTTCTGTAAGTGAGATACCTTAAATTGTTGTGAAGTTTATATTGAATCTTTAATTGAAGATTACTGATTATGTTATTACATATTGAATCTTTTATTATAATGCTCCCTGCATTGAATAACTTGATCAGTTCTGGGGACTCTTTCTTGTTTTATGTTTCTTATTTGATTGTACATCTTAGAAAACTGTTATGTCTTCTGGTTTATTTTAAAATTTGATCCTGTTTATATGAAGCTGCCTTTTTATATAGTTAGCACATTTGGTACTTGTTTATGGATTAGCTTTAAATACTTGATCTCAACATTATATATAGACTGTAGTTTGGATTCATATCATGTTAAATTTCAGCTTCATGTTTCTTAGTGTTTAATGATCAGTTTATAAAGTTTTGCTCATTTTCAATAATTTGTGTCAATGATAAAATGATGTCAGCTTCTACTCTAACATTGTTTGTTTGACATTCTAATTTATTATTGTTTATATTTTTTGCAGTCCTTTTTTCCTTGATGTTTAAATTTTTGAAGGTGCATATAATTATACTTGATAGAATCTGACATGTGAGTGGTTAAATTACTATTACTATTAAATTAGATGAAATTTTATTTAACCAATTTTCTAGTTCATCCTTGTAGCTTTTTACATAGAATATTTTATATTTTTCACAGGTTTTGATGACTTAGTTTGCACGTCAAGATCTAGGTTTTGAAGACTTCATGCTAGTTGACGAGTTGATTATCAATTTATAAGGACTGCTAGGCAAAATTTTATACTTTTTGCTATAGATGTTAGCTCTTTTGCTTAGAGGTTGTGTAAACAATATAGTGAATTATATCATAGTTCAGTGATAGTATATTGAGATGTAAATTCATTTTTTGTACTTCTTCATATATATAAAATAATGATATCACTGATAATTTTGTTGAATCCAATTGATTTCTTCTACTATAAATTGTATAATATTTTGGTGAATAGGATTGAAAAAGATCAAATATTGAATTAGGAACCACAATTTATGGGCTAGTGGAAAGCTTACCCTTAAAGATCCTTTAAGGACCAGATTATTGTTCTTAAAGACCTTTTAGGACCAGGGTAATGGTCGCCAGTAATTTGAATACACCAAAACAACGACCAAGCATCATATTTGGGACTAAAAATATGGTCCTTAAATGTACTTTAGGGACAAAAATACCGTCGGTCACTAACTTCCTTTAAGGACAAGATGTGCAACCTCGTCGTTACTAATTTTTAGCGACGGGTTGCGATCAGTTTTTTCCGGCCGCTAGTGACATTTAGGGATCAGAATTGGACTTCTGTATTTCTCGTCGCTAATCGTCATTTTTCTTATAGTGAAAAGAAAAGAAAAGAAAAATGCTTTAGAAAAGTTATAAGAATTGTTTCGAGAAAGTTAATATATTTTTCTATTTGAATTTTATATTTTTTTTGAAATGAAGAGAAAAGAAAAGAAAGAGAATTTTCACGAATGACATACTAGATATATGAGTTGTTTGTTTCTAACTCTTCGTCGTAAGCTTTTAGGATTTTCTTATATCATGCATACATGCTTCTTTCATAGTCTCGTTCCAACTTTAGTGGGAGGATTGCTTTACTTACTGAGTACTGCTATGTACTGACGTTCTCTTCATGGGAATCTACTCTTCATGTCAATGTAGGCACAGATTTTGCAGGTACAGACTACAAGCTAGGATATTCTCCTCTCATTACCAGAAAATTTGGTGAACTCCATTTTAGTTCGTGGAGTTCGTTGATTCCAGAATTTATCTTATTATTTTAGTAATTTCTTAGAGGCTTCATAGATAGAGTCTGAACAGAGTCATGGGTGTTCACTTTGCATTACATTTGTTTTTCAATATATTCAAGATAGCAGAATGAATTTCTTTTCAGAATATTATTTCATTTGAAGATTCAGAAAAGTATTTACTTTAAATCATATTGAATTGCGTTGAGATGCATTGCATAATAGAAATAAAACAAAATAGAAAAGCCAAGATGGTTCTCTCGGTCAAGTTAAGGCACCGAGTGCCGGTTACGACTTAATTAGAAATCGGGTCATGACAAGTTGTCTCTTCAAGAATTAAAAAAAGGACAGCCCGGTGCACTAAGATCCGAGAAAAGACCGAACCACAAAGGTCTAATTTTCTTTATTTCAAATATCCTATAATTGAAAAAGTTCTTTAATTCCATTATTTATGAGAGAAAGGGAAGGCAATACAGAAGGATTAAGTTGGAGTTGTCCAACATTGAAAGTGTCTTTTCCCTTTTTCCTCTCTGAATATTTTTTTACAAAATGCAAAATATTATTATAGAAAGCAGTGGAAACATGATGCTAAAGACCATAATGATTTTGCTGACCATGCTTGTTGCTTAATCCCCAATTTCCCATTGAATATTGATTAGTCTCAAGAATGTTTTATCTTCAACATAAAGCAATTTCAATCACACTGTTTCTTATTCTTATTTTATTTACAAGATCACAATTAGAAACAAACAGAAAGGAAAAAAAAAGAAGAAAAAAAAGCGAAAGAAAAACAAAACCAAAATTCTAAATCAATGGCATGTCTTCGACTCAAGGCCAAAGAAGAACGCAAAGAAACTCGATTGAGGTCAGTGATACCTAATTTCTCAATACCTTTTTTCTAATTATTCTATAAAAGAAAATATCTGCCCCTACTAATTAGTGTTAGTTAGAAAAAAAATAAGCAAAATAAATCCCAATAAACGCCAAATTTTACACTAAATTGTATATCCATGTCTATTCTGTTTGCAATAGTCAATAACCACTAATCATGCTCGTAATTGAATTGGTGAAAAAATAGACTCGACACGTGAATTAATGATATCTGACACAGGTAGCATAGGAGTCAAAACGATAAAAAAGAGAGAAGATTAGAGAAGGCATGAATAAAACACCCACGAGATCATCTATAAAGTACCTGACAGTTGGAAAAGAGAAAATAGGTGAGGAATGGATAATTAAATACCACGAATAAGGAAGGTTCATTAATAGTCGCGAATATATAAAGAAATCAGCATAATCCCTGATTATGCGCTATTGGTTGTTATTGCCATAACCATTATAAACTACTCATGTAACGAGCAATCAATTTAACAAATATTAGTAACGGTAGGAATTAAGTAAGACAAGACAGTTATATATTATACCTTTATATAAACCCCCTTATCATATCTTGTAATCTCATCAAGAAATTCACGAAATTATACTATCAATTACTTATATTTTTATTCTCTGCTATTTGAAGATCTTATTCTCTCCTCTTGGAAGGAAGTTGCGGTTGTCAATAAGATTTCTTTTTCCTTATTTTTTCAATATATTTTATTTTCATCATTTGCTATTCATCTATATTAGAAAAAATGAAGTAAAATTGATTATTAAAAATCCGGGTATTCTTTTATTTATTTTGATCACAAAAATTAAGTTTTTGGTTAAACAGTAATTACATCATTTTTTTTATTTAAAAGAATGTCATATTTGGTTTACAAACGCGATTCTAGAGTACCTTAGTATTAAATTAAATAATACTTAAAATGCAAAATCTCAATGCCAAAATTATATAGACTTTAGGATTAGTTATCTTAGATAATGGGAACAAACAAGGAAATCATCATATTCCCGCGTCCAACTAGTGGAATATTTTCCTGAGAGAAAAAGTAGAATATTAATTGAAACTTTTCATTGAGGGCATCCTCTTTATGACTAACCCCACGGGTAGAACACAAAATTGACGCGAGAGAACCATGGTTTTGGTAGCTGTCGTTTTATTTTTCAGTTTTTACAAATAAAAGAATAGTCCAAAACTCCAACTGCCACACCGTTCACCAAACAAGAATCCACGAGCATTAGATGTTCAACTGCAATTGTTTAATACGTACTACATTTTATCTCTTCATCCTACCAATCTACTGCCATTTTTATTTTGGTCCCACACAAGATGTGAAAGCTGGATTAAATATAAAAATAAGATTGTGTGCGATAAATTCAATTCAATCAATAAATAATAAGAGCTTAGCTAAAGAAATGTCCTCTTTTTTTTTTTTTTTTTTGTCTTACTTTGTTCCTCCGGAAACATTTGAAATATGAAAACACTTACCTTAATTACTTTATGTTTCTACTTAATCAAAAAAATTAAATCTTAAGAATTATAATTCAAAATAAGAATATCTATTTATAATAAGAAAATAGGACATGTCTGGCACGCCCTGGAAGACTCCAAAAACCTCGTCTCTGACTCTATCATTATTTTGTTTGCTAAAAAGATGATAATGAACGATAATATCACTAATCCCTTGCCAATTTCTCAAATTTGTCAGAAGCTCTTTGGAATTCCAAACAATTTTCCATATCATTGAATTATTAAAAGTTTTAGTGCTGGATACTTGATTGGATAATGGTTACTCAAGTTTTTATTTAGTACTTAATTAATTCATCTTAAATTCGCATGAGGGAAAAGTTTAGCGTCGACTAATATTCTCATTTCCATTAGATTATCAAGTATAGGGAAAAAAAGATAAAAAGACTTTCCGTGTTTTATCTAAAACTGGTAACTGTCCAAGGTTGAAAGTTTACTACGTACAAAGATGAAGGCTCATTATGCGATTTTTAAGGGTAAATGCATTGTAATTTTTCTGGTCTTAACAGATCACGTATACTTCTTCTAAAGTTGCCAGTACACGTAAGCTCTTATTTCGAGTTTTATATTTAAAAAATATCGTAATCCGCAAATAAACAGATTACCCCTTTTGCATTAATAACTTTACTCTTTTGTTTTAAGGAAAAAATATGTTCTATAATTCAGTTAGCTCATGCATTTAGCACTGCCATTCTATATATTCACGTTTTTAACTACGTAATATTTTTAGACTTCCAAGTTCCAAGGAATGAAGAAGAATAAAAACAAAAAGGAATCTTGGTAAAACAATAAAAGACGACGTTTTTTTCCAGACAGCAGTGAAGGGAAGTGGGAAGAAGTTAAGGAAAACCTGAAAAAGCAAGGACCTAACAGGATCAAATATTTTACTTGTCGTATCAATGTTAATAGCTCAAATAGTAACTAAAGGTAAAAATCTATTCACGGTCAGTTCTTACATAAAAACAAATAAATACGGTAATATGCGTCTTTAACACATTAGTTCTAAATTAATAAATATATATTCTCACCTCAATTTATTTTCTTATTATGTTATTAATATATACAGACACTAGGTGTATGAACAATCTTTCTCCGATTGCTAGGAATCATCTATTGTTAAAAGACAAGTTTAGTAGAGGATACACCGGCTTATTCTTTATAAGTTTATTTTTTATACAGAAATATATTTTAATAAACTCAATAGTAGAAAATACTAAATGCATACATATATTGCTGATAAACGGAATATAAGTTTGTTTCACATATATAGTGGAAAAAAATGTCCCCTCTTTCCCAAATTGCATGTTTTGCTATGCGAAGTCAAACAACTTTTACTTTTATTAGTTTTCATATATTTTTATACCTTTAATTTTAGAAAGTTGTGCATGTTATCCGGTTTATAATTATGCAAAGCTTATTTTAAGAAGATAAAAGAATTGATACTCTAATTGAGATCGAAAATTAAAATGTTTCTCGTAAAGGCGGGTAAGGAAAGTCTGAAGGCTAATACGACAATTGCTGTTTAGAAGGCGAAAATCGCTTTTGCCAATCAAAGCCC
Source organism: Nicotiana obtusifolia (assembly GCA_002018475.1). NCBI lineage: Eukaryota > Viridiplantae > Streptophyta > Magnoliopsida > Solanales > Solanaceae > Nicotiana > Nicotiana obtusifolia. The sequence continues at coordinate 12,415 of MCJB01037497.1, read as the reverse complement.
CAAAACTAGTAAGGCACTCGTGTCCCGCAAGCCACCCTACCTTACTGTCAAAGCTTGACTTTACTAAACAAGCAAGAAAGATTCCTTCTATCTTATTAGTCAGGGCTAACAAGCAAAAAAATAGATATGCCTAATAAGCAACTTGACTTGACCTCCGAAACTTTATGTAATAGTTAATACATCACATAAGTTTGTTCATATCATATGTAAATCTCAACGTTATAATTTAATCTTGCTACAAATACAGAAAAAGATATCTTTTGTGTAATATTTAAAATCACATAGGTTGTGTTTTACATGTTAGTAATATTATGTAAGAAGTCTTTTTGCATTAGAGAATCGCTTTTGGTACAAAGCACTTTATGTTCTATAGTGAATTTCTTGGTATAAAGCGGGTCCCAGATATCAGGTCAAAAATTCCAAAAAATGTAATTTTCAAAACATTAGGGGCTCAACTTAATAGTTAAGATTTAACGGGGTCCGGGCAAAGAAAAGTAGCCGTTATACCCACGTGGTCCTTTGCCGACAGCCAAAGTAAGAAAACTCCCAATTTCACAACTCCTCAATAAATAAAAATTAATTAAACTTTTTAATGTTTATATATTCTTAACTCCAGACAATGAACAAGATCCATTTGATTACCACAGAAAAACGTTAACATCACGCCCCTTAAAAGTGTCACTGTGTTGAAAAAACATTTTGCTTTCCACCTTCCATTATATTCTATCCCAACGCAGTACTTGGACTTCTGGGCAAAACTCTTCAATTTTTCTTGTATATTTTTCCAATTTATAGTTTCCAAAATTTCTTATTATCCAAACCAGTGCAAGAAAAAGAAATAGCCCTTTTCTTTTCTTGCATAATTTCCTTTTATGGTGTGTAAAGTTTCATATTATCCAAAATAGTGCAAGAAAAGCTACATTACATAATTGTCGCTCGGTGGGTTTTAGGAGAAAGAAAGGGAAAAAGGGACCAATTCTTGGCTTTTGATGGAGCTCTGAAGTAATTTCAACTCTCTCAGATCAGCGTAGTAACTCACAACGGTATGATCTTCTTTCTGTATTTTCCTTTTGCATGTAAATGTTGATGAATCTAAGTGTTTTTATTTCAAGAAAGAATGGAATTTTAATTAAGGAGAATGGAATTTTAATTAAGTTGGTAGTAGTGGGAGTCTTATGTTCATGAAAGGGTTAGCTTTTATGAGTTTAAAATACTTCTGTGTGGGTTCTTAGTAACATTTGATATTAGGGTGAATTTAAAATGAACTTAAAGTGATTTTATTTCAGAAAAGAATGGATTTTTATTAATTTTTTTATGTAACTTTGTATCCTTTCCCATTTTTGTCGTTTTGTTTGATGAAGTACTATTAGTCATCATTGAGGTTTTAACTTTGCTTAATTCCAGTTGAAGAAGTTTTCTGAAATGTGTATTAGATTTCATGTGTTTCTCAACCTCTGAATCTCTGTTGATCTTTTGTGAATTCTGAGTTCTGACTGTTAAAAAGACCTTTATTGCTTTTTTCCTTTTTGGGGAGCTGATTAGAATGATTTCCTACCTCTTTGATTCGTGTACTATAAATTGTCTTTTTTCTTCTTCTTCAGTTTCTCAGAGTTATAAAACAAAGGTGATCAGTTGTATTTTCCCTTAGTTCTCTTATCAATTATATGGTACTTTTGCCTGGTTGTATCCATGCATGTACAGTATATTGCTTCCTTGACAAGCTTGTCTTGAACATACTGCTAATTTTGAAGTCAAAGCAATCCGAGTGAAAGTTGGTACACAGCATCATATTGTTGAAAAGTTTCTTATTATAACAGAAGGGGAAAGGAAGTGTTTGTATTTGTATTTGTCCATACATGTTAATACTATGAATTTGTTTGATTTTACTGTGTAGACGAGCAGAACCTTCTGCGATTGTGTTTCATAGTGTGAGGTTCCCTGTTTGAGATGTTAAAACTTGCAGCAGCTTATGTTTTCTTTGATTGTTCTTTTTCATGGGGCTTAATTTTCCTTTTTTGT
>MCJB01037497.1:0-10371 GCA_002018475.1 Nicotiana obtusifolia | reverse complement strand
GGGAGGGAGGGGGAGGAAGCTGATGGAAGAGCTGGAATTGTATGTTTTTCCTTGTAGAGTAACATGACCTTCATCTGTTTACAGGTACTAGATGGCGACGCTTGGAGACATAGGCCTTTCAGCAGCAATAAATATTATATCTGCATTGATCTTTCTTGTGGCATTCGCAATTCTGCGGCTCCAACCATTCAATGACAGAGTTTATTTCCCCAAATGGTATCTTAAGGGGTTGAGGCACAGCCCAACCCACTCTGGGGCATTTGTCACGAAATTTGTTAATGTTGATTGGAGGGCGTATATAAGGTTCCTGAACTGGATACCAGATGCACTGAAAATGCCTGAACCCGAGCTTATTAACCATGCGGGGTTGGACTCTGCTGTTTATTTGCGGATATACTTGCTAGGGTATGTCTTTCTAATTATTGATATCACTTTTGGAGTCATAAAGCAATTTGTCTTGCGTTATCATATCTGTGCCATTGCTTAATAACCACACCGTCAATCAAGATAAATAGGTGAGTAACTTTCTTAAAGTAATATCTTTTTCATCTTCTTAAAAGAAAGGATGAGGAGGATCCTTATAGTCAAATATGCGTCAATCCCAAGCGAGGTTGACGACAGAAACAGGAAAAAGAATCAGCCTGATAGCAATTTTAATGCTGCATACTTTCAAGCTCCACTGTTTTCCTACTAAAGTGTATTGCCTTTGCTGGTTTTGGTCTACTGTGAGAAGCTGGACGGTCTATGATGTTCACTGCTTCTTGATTTCTGCAGGCTGAAAATCTTTGTTCCTATAACATTGCTTGCATGGGCTATCCTGGTACCTGTGAATTGGACAAATAGCACTCTGGCAAAGTCCAACTTTACTTACAGTGACATTGATAAGCTTTCTATTTCAAACGTTCCACTTGGATCACTCAGGTTTGGAGATTTATCTTTCAAAGCGATTGAAAATTTTGATGCAGTGGATTTGCCATTACAAATTGTTTTATCGATATTTAGATCTTCTTTGGATGCAGGCCTTAAGCCTTGAAAACTTTTAGACGTCTTTTTCTTTCTTACTTATTTATTAATTATTGTTTTACTAAGCTATTTTGATGACTTAAAGTTAGAAGTTAGAGGAGTAGTTTCAAGCGTTTGAAGACTTTGATGTGTTACTCATCTCAAGTTGTTATCCTAATGTTACTATAGCTTTACTTCTGGTAAGATGCTCTGTATAGTTTTTACTGTATATCTAACTGGGTCTTCTGCCAATGTTTTACTGTTTATTACAGCATGACGACATCTTCCTCTGCCAATGTTTTAAGCGCCCAACTTATAACTTCACATGAATACTTCTATATCCGTCTCTCATATTTACCTTATTCAGCTACCTATATTAAAGATTATAGACTGGCGAAAGAGCGTGTTCAGGATTTCTTCTGTCATCATAGTATTACTATGCATTTGCTTTTGGCATGATATGTTTCGTTTCTTATTTTTTACCTTCAGTTAGTCAAAGTCCTTTTCCCCTGGCCAGCCAGCTTCTTTCTCCTAGTTATGCTAGCATGATGCTATCTGTAGCCTGCCTTTTTTTTTTTTTTGCATCACCTTTAGATTTCTGCTTGGGCTATAAATTAAAAATCTGCAATTAATGCTTCAAGTGGTTTTATATTTCTGGGCGAGACCGCCAAGTAACTTGCGAACAAGAGTCCCATGGACGTGTTTTGAGGATCAGTTATGTGTGGATTTGAGGTCCATATTTAATATTCCAGCTTTGAAGTGCGTTAACCATTTTACATACTAGCTTAAAAGTCCATACTACACATTCAAGTGAAATCTTCTGCCAGTAAATGGCAATACATTTTAGGTTGTGTTAAAAACTCCATGGTGCAATTCGTCTTGACCTGGACTCTTGCAGGTTTTGGACTCATATTGTTATGGCCTATGCCTTCACATTCTGGACCTGTTATGTCTTACAAACTGAGTATGCAAAAGTTGCAGCCATGAGGTTGCAGTTTGTCGCCTCTGAAAAACGTCGCCCTGATCAGTATACGGTGTGTCACCTAACTTTAGAAATTGAACATCTAACATTCTTCAGCGTTGACAATTTTTCTCTCTAGAAAGAGTATTTAATCATTGAAGCGTAAACACTCTACAAATGCATGATATTTTCGAAAGTTCATATATAGAGATTGAGGCTGGCGTGGTACCTCTTCTTAAGTGTTCTAACTTAAGAGAGTAATCAAAGTTTCTATGTCTAATCTATTTTGTTTATTTTAATTATGATCTTCAACCTTTGCTTGATTTGTGATATGCACAACCTGGTTTGTTTGATTTAGCCTAATGTGTGGACGAAGATCTTTTGAGCTTTCTGAAAGCAGTTTACAGAAGACAAAGTTTTACTTTTTACCTCTTTGAATTATAAGGTGAAGTGAAACTTGTTGGTGCATTTTACAATGATATTCATAACAATACTCCTTTATGTATTTGATTAAGCAGTAGAAAGGCAGCTTAATAGCCGGAGGATCTCACTATTTCTATCTCCCCCCTCGATGGTGTTAACTATGTGGCTTTGTGGTGCATTTTGGTCATATCTTAATTAATTCGTTATTAAGAGAGTTGATGGCGTCTCTGGGTAATTTGTTAGAAGGGAGTATAGAGTAAGTGTATTTGCATGGGTTTTTCAATTAAAGTTTTACATTAGATGTACAAAAAGTGTATTTGCACGGATTTTACTTGTGTAATCTTTTACTCTTTTCTGGAGATCGTTAATCGTAGTAGCATTCTTAGATATTGACACAGAAATGGTCCTTCTGAGGACTTTTTGAGGAACATATCTGCTAGTATCTGTATTCTCCAGAAAAAAAAAAAAAAAAATAGAAAAGGGTACCTAGAATGTTTAGAGACCTCATTTCCTAGTGCCATCTAGTTTTTTTGTGCCTACTATCCTGAATAATGTGACTGCAGCTTTTATCTACATTACTTCTTGCACTAAAATTTGATTGCAACAGGTCCTTGTTAGGAATGTTCCGCCTGATGCGGATGAATCAGTTAGTGAATGTGTGGAGCACTTTTTCCTGGTTAACCATCAAGATCATTATCTCATGCATCAGGTTTGAACTTACTGGAATACAAGTACATCATGCTGTTTTACTGATAAAAAAGACAAGTATCTAATGCTGTTTAGGTGTTAAACATTTGAGAAAAGTGATATATTTTTCAATGTTGAAAATATGCTCCTTGTTGGAGCCCTAGGGCTTTGGGCTAGTGGTAAGTGGAGAAGGACAGAGGGGCGGGCCTCCGAGTTTCGAACCGTGCGCCACTGGCTCTCGGGGATTTCTCGGTTATTGAAAAATTAAATATACTCCTTTTTGAAAGAGGGGCGGGCCTCCGAGTTTCGAACCGTGCGCCACTGGCTCTCGGAGATTTCTCGGTTAGTGAAAAATTAAATATACTCCTTTTTGAAATGTGTGACCACGGAATCTAAAAGTCTTAAGCTATTAGAAAGGGCACACTTTTATTTAGTTAACTATATCTTTAACACGTTTTAATGGGCTAAGCACGTGGAAGTTTTTACTGCAGTAGGAAAAGGACAACTAGTTCTGCACTGGAAGTGGTTGTGCTCTTAGTACTATTGATTTTTATTTTTTTCTTGCTTTGTGTGCCATTTATGGCAACCAGAGGCACTAGGACCAAAAAACAGAGTTTCTTAATAAGTTATGATGCGACAATATAACACGGTAGAACCCAAAGATCTGAATATAATTTTTAAAGGGGGGAAATAGAAGGTTGAATCATCCAGTGAGGATATTTGTGTTTGAAACCTTCTGAAAGTTGTCAGTCTTCGTAAAAACTATGATCTATTTTAGTAATTGAAAGTTCAATGAACAAAATTTTCTGCTTAATTACCCTTCTCATCCTAATGCTTCTTTTCAAGGCTGTTAGCTGACTTGTATTCTCCCTTGTAGAACAATTATCTGCTTCATTTTGTGTTGATAGGATGGTCTTAAAGTTTAGTATCCCCGCCCTATATGAAAATTCAATGGCGTGTTTAATATTTCAATTAGGATGAATTAAGATAATCTATTACTATATGGCATATGCATTTTTTTAACCTATGCTCTATTTTTTATGTTGATATACTAATTCATGTTTATTAACATTGTTGGATTCTACTATAGGGTGTTTATGATGCCAATAAACTAGCAAAACTGGTGAAGGAGAAGAAGAGTAAGCAAAATTGGCTCGACTATTACCAGCTTAAGTACTCTAGAGATCAGTCAAAACGGCCTATGATGAAGGTATGAATGTGTAGTTGTGTGAGTCCAAAATCCTACAGATTGTTATTTCTAACTTCCGATATCATAAATTATTCTGTGAGGCTCACATTAGTACCTTTTTGACAAGGTTTTGTCTACCTTTAAAGGGGTAAGGTGTTCCAATTTTTTTTTCTTCTTCATATTTGCAGACTGGTTTTCTTGGCTGCTTTGGAGAAAAAGTAGATGCAATTGACCATCAGACTGCTGAAATTGAAAGATTGTCAGAAGAGGTAAATACCACTTCAATAAGTTGTGAAAAGCTTTGCAATAGGCAAGTTTGACCTCATTATCCTTCTTGGATCAGAGGTAGAGTGTCATGGATAATAAGGAATGAATTGCTTTCAGCACTACTAAAAATTGATAGGTTATATCTCTTTCTTTATAATAGGAAGAATCTCCACTAGATTTTTTCCCCCTATTTACTAGAAAAAATCTCCTATTGGACATAACTTTCCTTTTCATCAACCATTTACCAAGCCTTGCTGCATTCAGAATGACGCTCATTCTCTTTTTCTTGTCTTTTGCCTCTCGTTCATTTTCTCTGTTTTTGGTTAATGCTGTTGGCTATAAATCAGCTCGAATTTAACTAATGCCTTGGGTCTGACTTTACTTGTAGATAGCTGAAGAGAGACAAAGGGTGAGAAAGGACCCAAAATCTATCATGCCTGCAGCATTTGTCTCCTTCAAAACGCGGTGGGGTGCCGCTGTTTGTGCACAAACACAGCAATCCAGAAATCCAACCTTGTGGTTAACAGAATGGGCTCCAGAGCCACGTGATGTATTTTGGAACAACCTGGCAATTCCCTATGTTTCTTTGACAATTAGGAGGCTCATAATTGCTGTTGTCTTCTTTTTTCTGACATTCTTCTTCATGATCCCAATTGCATTTGTCCAAACCCTTGCCAGCATTGAGGGGATTAGGAAGAGAGCACCATTCCTAAAAGTTATCATTGACGTGTGAGTAACATATTATATACTTGTTCTAAAGTCAGCACTGTTTAGTATTTTCTGTACTCATGATCCTTGATGGTGCTATGATACCTTTGTTCGTCTATTTTAAATCTCTTAGTGACAAAACACTTTCGAAAACGAAATCTACTAGTTTCGTATTTATGAGTACTTACTGGAACTTGTTTGACATTGAAGCTAGGACAAATGTGAGTATGTGCATAGTGAATTCAGCTCTTTTATGCTAATAATTCTGCTGATCTGTCATGCAGACCTTTCATCAAGTCATTCATCCAAGGATTTCTACCTGGGATTGCTTTGAAGGTCTTTCTCATATTCCTGCCGACTATATTGATGATTATGTCCAAATTTGAGGGCTGGCTAAGCATATCAGCTCTGGAGAGGAAGTCTGCATCTAAATACTACATCTTCACTATTGTGAATGTGTTCCTCGGGAACATAATTGCAGGAGCTGCATTTGAACAACTAAATTCCTTTCTCAATCAGTCGGCAAACCAGTACGTTGTGTCTGCAGAAATATGTTACTAGATTTGCTTATCAGTCTTGATTTCTTCAACTTGTGAATTAACGGGGAAATTCTTGGAAATGCAGTTAAGAGTATTTCTCTACGTGGGCATTGTTCTCTCTGATGCAGGTAGAACGATGTCCACTTAGAGATGTACGCTTTCAGGTCTGCTCTAATCAGTTATTCAGAATTGTAAAGCAACATCTTTGGACACACATAGGAGTTAAGCCTCTATGTCACTGACACTTTGTTTACACCTATCTTGAGAGATGTCTATAACTAAGAAGAATCTACGTAGCACAGTCATTCTCTTATTGATCCTAAACATTTCAATATCCTAGGTCAAATGTTAGCTTTCCGGAATGTCCACTCCGATGAATCAAATTAGAGTGCACAAACGTAAGCCCTGGTGTTTATAGCATAGGGAATCAGTTTCTAGTCCTGGTGAAGTTGGGTAGGTTAAAAGACAACAATTGATATGACCTATTAGAAGAAAAAGAGAAGGAAACAATTAATGTAGGCTAGGCTTCCTTGTGATAAGTGGCTTCATCTATTTGTGAAAATGCTCCTGTAAACCATGCATGTCATCATGTACTTATGCTCTTTTACTGTCCTAAAACCCACCCTAATTCAGAAGATCGTTTCTGTTCAGCATGTCATGCCTGAAATCCAGTTAACTTAAAGCTCTAAAAGTATGATACATGGAATTCAGTATTAGTGTTGAATACATTTATGTGTTTGACAGTCCTTTCAGTTCCGAGAAGGTTTTCTTCGCACTTGAGAGGATCCTTAAGTTGTCCAATAGCTTCTAGAGATTAAGTGTAGCATGTTTAGTAATGTTTTATGAATATAAGGAAATACATCTTTATGTCAAATTGTCAATGCTTGTCCTATTGATTCCAGCCAATATATAATGGTTCTTTATGTACACGTTCATATTGTCAATGCTTATCCATTGTTTCCATTGTTTGGCAATTCTTTAATCGTCCATATCCTTTTGCTGAAGAGTATATGCAATAAAGTTCCCTTTATTTACTGCAGAATCCCTAAAACAATTGGTGTCGCAGTCCCTATGAAAGCATCTTTCTTCATAACCTTCATAATGGTTGACGGGTGGGCTGGTATTGCTGGAGAGATCCTAAGGCTGAAGCCACTTATATTTTACCACTTGAAGAACTTTTTCTTGGTAAAAACAGAAAAAGATAGAGAAGAGGCGATGGATCCTGGAAGTGTTGGTTTCAACACAGGAGAGCCGCAGATACAATTATATTTCTTATTGGGGCTTGTCTATGCTGTGGTCACACCATTTCTGCTTCCCTTCATTTTGGTCTTCTTTGGCCTGGCATATGTAGTATATCGTCATCAGGTTTATCTTTTCTCTTTTTTTTTTTTTTTTAAAGTTGTTAGACTATATGGTGCTTTTACATCATATGGGTTTCAAGTGTTACAAACTTATTGACATTGCAAGAACTTCACGTGCACATTAGAGTCTACTCATAATAAGTACTCCCACCGTTCCATTTTATGTGTCTTACTGGGCACGGAGTTTTAGAAAGTAAGATACTTTTGAATCTTGTGATCTTAGACTAAATATATAATTAACAAGTCTACCACAGCAAAGTCTATTATTATTGTTGTCGTGTTTTCCATCTCATATGCTACTTCTATTGTAGGTTTGTGTACTTAATTTGTATAAATGATCATTATTTTGCATGAAGATGAGAATATGTTGGATTATAGATGAGTTTCCTGATGCTTGAGAAACTTTTCCATGACCAATCCTACATCTCCTAGTAAAATTATTTTCGGTCTTGCATATGCTACTTTTATGATTAGCTGCATTTGCATGTTCCAATTTGCTTTTCCTGATGGATTCTTTTTCTGAGATTTTGCAGATTATAAATGTATACAATCAGGAGTATGAAAGTGCAGCAGCATTCTGGCCAGATGTTCATGGTCGTATAGTTTTTGCTCTGTGCTTCTCTCAATTATCTCTACTGGGCTTGCTAAGTACAAAACATGCTGCTCAGTCAGCACCTTTCCTGATTGCCCTTCCAGTACTGACCATCTCATTTCACTTATTCTGCAAAGGACGTTATGAGCCAGCTTTCACCAAATATCCAATACAGGTGTGTAGAAGCACAGCTTGCAAATAAGAGTTTTCACTGTTATAATAGTATTCGCTCTTTTTAAAGCATTGGCGGCATTGCATTTTCTTTTCTTCAAAAAGGTTAAGGTTGTATGTTACAATTTCTGTGCCACTAGAAGCCTTGAGCTCCATTAGTTTAGCAGGTTATCAATTAATGCTTAGCATAGAGAGATTTGCTTGTAATTACCTTAGTGATGCCGTCAGTGCATTAAACGATGAACTCATGTTGAAATTATGAGATTAGTTCAACTCAAAGGCTTCTTTTTCTCTACTTCTTGATTTCAGGAAGCAAGGATGAGAGATACTTTGGAACAAGCAAGGGAACCGAACTTTAATCTGAAAGGCTACCTTCAAAATGCTTATGTGCATCCTGTTTTCAAAGGTGACGATGAGGACGAAGATGTGGACTTCCTCAACAAACTGGATAATGATAGTGTGATTGTCCCCACGAAACGCCAATCAAGATTAAATACACCAGTGCCCAGCAAAGTCAGCGCTGGCTCGTCTCCATCACTTCCTGATGCAGTTATTCATGAACATTAAACAACTTAGAATGTTAGGTTGGAATACTTCACCTCCTTTGTGCATGAGAGTTCGATCGTGGAGCTTCAACGTTAGCAATGGCACAGAGGTCACATTAACACGGCATATTTGAGCTCTGCATCCATGGTTTACTTGGACCATTGGCATTGAAGTTCAGAGAAGAGTTGAATGTACAACAAGACTGTAAAGAACTCCACTCTCAATCGTTTAAGGTAATTAATAGGTGTAGCATTAGTAGTTTTGTACACTTAACAATGTTCATATTTTTAACACTTGGTGGTTTTTTAATACGAGGATATCTTGTACACAAGTGTTATAAAGTTTTTTTTTATAATCGATCTTAGTTAAAAATAAACAAAATCGGATTTCTTTTTTGGTCTGTTTATCTAATTTATCTATTTTTTAAATCGTTGAAATCATGGATGATTCAATAAAATAAACAAGCCTTATGTTATGGCATAGATTAATATGCGACACCAGAACCAATTACCTATAAGGTAAGATAATATGCCAATTACATTATTAGCATTTTATAATCTCCCAAAATATTAGTGCCATCACAAGTTTTCGTAATATAATTTGCAAATTAATGAACCCTGGTTATTGAATAACCGATCCTTTCCTAAGCAGTATGGCTAAAGAAAACGAATGTCTAAATTAAGTTAACACGTATTATCACAAACGAGTAATTGATGTAGTGGTATTTAAAATTATAAATACTTCTGGGCACCAATCGCATCTTATTTGAATATGTCGCCCTTCATACTTGCCTGCACATTCCATCTACAGTAATACGCAGCAAACTTTCGTCTTAATTCCAATTTTGAGAAATTAAAATCTTCACACTTAGTTAGCGTTTGGACATAGATTTATGATAGGGCAGCTGAATTAGGAAAGAGGAGTAGAAATGAATAAGAAGAAATTAGAAAGAGGCGTGTATTAGGGTTAGCTGATGGAGAGGTCATGTGACATCCACGTGACAATAGCTGAGTATTAATGAAGGTAGACGGCATCGTTTCATTAACAAAAGGGACGGTGGAAATTAGAAGTCACAATTGTGATCGAAAGGCTCAGATTAGACTCCAACAGATTAAATAAGTCGTTGAAGGCAAAGAGCGGCAATTATGATTCTGGTATTTTCTAACTACTTCCTCTTCTCTCTTTCTCTCTCGACCTCACTCTCTTCTTTTGTTCTATGTCTTCTCTTCCCCTATTCACTTTCTTCTTCCTTCTTTTAGGTTTATCCGCCATTGTAGCTAAGCTGAGTTAGAGACTTAGATTGTAGCCAAATTCTATTGCATTCAATGGTAAATTCGAGTGTAATTGAGATTCCAATCACATCGATAATACAAAGTGTTGCTGTTCTATTTCTCGGGGCTTTTAATTATAGGTGACAAATGAGTTTTAAAATTGAGTTGGAGTAACTCTAGTTTTTTTAATTGAGTAGGGGTGATAAACTTTGGATTAGTGATTAGGGAGGTTTGACTCACCCCAAAGTTATCTTTTTAACACTTTAGCCCAGAGCTTTTAGTGTAGCTATTTTAAACTCAAGTTTTATTTTTAATACTTTGACCCAACCCACATAAACCCTACTGGGGGAAAAGCGCGCCAAATATTACCCGCCCCTGCGCCGTTTCCACCATTTTTGCCTCTGTTTTTTGCTTCGTTTCTTCTTCTTGTTGCTGCTTCTTCTTGCTTCTTCTTCTTATTTTGCTACTTGTTTCTTCTTCTTCGTCTTCTACATCTTCTTATTCTTCTTCTTGTTCTTGTTCTTCTTGACTGATTTTTGCTCAAGAAAGAAAAAAACAAGACCACCTGATTTTGCAATTTTGTTGACTGGATTTCATTCGTGTAGCAGTGGGAATTACTTCACAACTCATTCCATTGTTCTTCTTGTTCTTCTT
>MCJB01037496.1:365204-485136 GCA_002018475.1 Nicotiana obtusifolia | reverse complement strand
TCTTATTTTCTATTGAGTAATTAAGAACCTAATAAAATCCTAAAAATGACTATCACTCAATTAAAACTTATTTAATGATTTTTATAAAGGTAATTCGGGTCCGGTAAAAATCACGTGCTCACAGTAATGTTTGTAAATGATGTCCTGAGGGTTCGAAACCCCGGAATTGCACATCGTAGTGCTATGTTATGTCGTTTACTATTGGGGATTATGAATTGGTCCATCCCGAATGATGATTTTACTACGTAATTGATTGAAACTCATTGATATCATCATACTTGGGCATCTCGCCGATTATGTGAACCCTTCAGGGGTATCTGTCATTGTTTATTACATCATATTTGGGCATCTCGCCGGTTATGTGAACCCTTCAGGGGTATTATTTGGCATCTTGCCGGTTATGTGAACCCTTCAGGGGTATTGTTACTGCATTGATTCATTTCATAAACTCGGTTTGGAACTTAAATGATAATTTCAAATGATTTAAGTGGATCGGGTGGCACGCCGCCACGAGATGTGACATGCATGGATCGGGTGACACGCCGTCACGAAATATTGCGCTACTGAAGCCCCCACAGTAAGCGCCGGGTACCCAGGGAACGGGTGGCACGTCCGCCACGATAGTCATGACTTGCATTGCATTGCATTTTTGGTTGTGTTGGTGTTGTTTCCATTTACTTCACGTTATCTATTTGAGATGTTACATGTTTTTACTATTCCATCGTGGATTGCTTTAAGTCTTATGTGTTTCTTACTTTCAGTCATTATTTATATTTATTACTCACTGAGTTGGAAGTACTCACATTACTCCCTGCACCCTGTGTGCAGATTCAGGCGTTATCAGTTCCACCCCGAGGTACTGACTACTACTATTGTCAGGGTGGTGATTCGGAGATTACGAGGTAGCTGTTGGCGTTTGCAGCCCGTATCTCTTTATTTTTGTTGTTTCCACTTTCTTCAAATAATTGTGCCAAAGATATTGTAATAGTTATTTTATTATTAGGATTTCATTAGTGGCTCATGACTTCGTGACACCTCGATCTGAGGGTTGTAGTTGGGATGGTTTACTATATTTTTTATGCAATTTACTGTTATTAAACCATACTTATATTATTTTTGTATTGTTTAACTGTTAAAATGAAGTTAGTTTGGATTGGCTGGCCTTGTCTTCATGAGAGGCGCCATCACGACCGGGTTGGGATTTTGGGTCGTGACAATATATATATAGACGTTAAAATAAATGTAACGTTTGTTTAAATGATGAAAATAATATTATCACAATTGCGCAATAACTGAATTCAATATTTTCTGAATATGCAAGATGATGAATTAGTTAAATTATATGTACAATATTTGTAATTATACATATATACATTTTATTTTCTATGATTTCATTCTTATTTATTTAAGTTTACATTTTAGCTAATTTACTTTTTAGTGTTATATTATAGCCGATTTTGCTCTATCTTTTGGTTTCTTTCATCGCTGATAGTATTTTATAAAAACAAATTTATGTACTTCAATATTTGTGTCAACTTGAATAAATATTTTACTTATAAGACGAATTTGGAAAAAGAATGAAATTGGATTATTTTTCTAATTAATTAATTCAAATATTTTTTTAATTAGTTAATCCAAACACTTAATCATTTATTCTCAGCATTCAAAAATACTTATTTTTTGAGGATGCTAATTCTTAATATTAGCTCAAATCAAATTTAAATATTTAATAATAATTATACTTTTATCCACAATAAATTCTATTTTCAAGCGGTAAAATATTAAAATTTTGCACTTTATGTTTGTCGAAGCGTTGGTGTTATTGAATTCCAATTATTCTCTCTCTCTTTGTTATTAAATAATTTTGTAACTATTTATTTTAATTATATTTTTAAATCTATATTAATATTTATATTTAAGCAAAATAATGATCAAAGAATAAAACGAATAGCCAATTCAATCTCACATGACTACTCATAGCATGTAAAAGAGGAATTGTTGAATCGGGATAAAGAAGAAAGTAAAATGTTCCCTCTTTCTCTAATATATTCAATACCTTTTTAATTTAATATTATTGTTCACCTAAAATTTAGCACAATGAAACGATCTATTTTGAGATTAAAAAAATGTGCAATTAGAGACAACTCACGGCATAAAAATTTGGTATATTTAGTCAAAATTTAAGTTTAATATTTATAGAAGGTATAAATTTTTTGTTTAAAGTTCTAAATATAAGGATTTCTACCTAGTTCAAACAAGAAATAGATTTAATGAGTAAAAATTTTAATTTACTTCATCTTAGTAAATCAAATGATAATTTTGTCTAATATGAAATCTATTTTTAAAGGATGAAACGAACGACATTTTAGAGTTTTAAAATAAGAAATCGGCATAAATTTTGCATTATTGTAGCAGGATGCCTCATAATTTTTTCAAAGATTCCATTTATTTTTTAACCTAATAAGCCTTCAAAGATTTAGGAAGTTTAGTAACATAAAAAAAATTATAATCATGTTACATAGTTCAAATAATAAGAAAATCCTATATATTAATTCTAAAATCCAATATATTAGTAATTAATATATATGTCGAAGAAGGAACGTTTAATTAGGAAACTTTCCTAGTGTAAATTGTTCATGGTATAAAATTTAATACTCTTCGTAAATATAAAAGGATAAATTTAATTCTCCTAGCTATATTCGAGTAGAAGGTGACGATTAGTAGTCCTACCATATGACCCGAAAAAAACTCCTACGAGACGTTCCTACTTTGAAATTCTAGAACTAAAGGGAAATTAAAAATCAAATTTCTAGGAAAATAATTAATGACTATTCCTAAATAGTAGGGAGTTAATTAAATGACTATTCTTAAATATTTAAAGAAAAAATCAAATGAGTATTTTGTACAATATGAACTCTATTTTAAAAGAGTAAAAAAGACGAATGATATTTCGCTAAGTGCCTTCGTGCTTTTAATATAACTAGATACTTACGGGGTACATATTATTTATGCACTCACGTTACACTTTTGCACTAACCGTGCAGGTTATGAGGCAGGTGCATCTGGTTGTTATCCCCGCGCCCACCCCTGATACTTCGGGACTTCGTGATCAGCTGCTTTCCGAGTCCATCCTGCAGCACCTGGAGTTTCTCTTTTGCTTTTATTTTATGTCTACTATATTCTGATGGTAGCTTGGTGTTTTGTATATTCTACTAGTAGCTCATACACTTGTGACACCAGGTCTTGAAAATTTTGCTAGTAGACGCTTGATGATTTTTGAATAATTTTTTCACCACACTTGTCTTATGATTGTTTACTCTTTATTTTATTAAATTTCTCATCTCGTACTTATTAATTAAAAATCAACTATTTCTAAATTGTTAAAGAATAAACACATGGTTAGCGCACCATTGGCTTGCTAGCAGCAACTTTGGGTGCCATCACAGCCCATAGGGAAATTGGGTCGTGACAAAAGAGTAATGTACATGTTATTATATACCCCGATAATCAAATATAATTTTCACAAAACTACCTTAATTTTTTTGATTTTACTAATATAATTAAATTTTATAAAAATGGGGTCTTAACTCTATAATCGATTATAAATCTATAATCTATCTCTACTATTATAAAAGTACTAAGCCCATGCATGGAATTTTGAACAACTTTTTTATTATTTAAAACTAGATTTCACTATAAAATTATTATGAAATTATTTTTTAATATTTAGGACTTGAAAATTAAATTAATTTTTTCTTATTAAATATATTTCCTAAATCTAAATCATGTAGGAATTCTAATATTTAGAACTTTAAAATTAATTAAAGTTTTAACTATTATAAATTTTTATATTATTTGAACTATGTAATGTAACTATAATATCTTTCGTGTTAAATATAAAAATACATATATTGTTACTTCCTATTGAAATCTGGAAAAAAATTTGATATATATACTAAGAGTTTCGTGAAAAATAAATTTACTTATATAATATATTTTTAAATTCGAAAATAATTAAATTGAATTCTTATGCTAATTAATTCATCCAAACACTTAATTATCTGTTCTCAATGTTGAAGAAAATAAAAAAGTTATTCAATTTCTTAGTGTTAGCTCATCTTTTGTTTTAAATATTTACCGTAATTATTTTATCCGATAAGAATTAAATTGAATTAGAAAATAATACCAATTAGTGAGATTTTAATTTTTTTTTTTTTGAAGAAATGCTATACCTAATGTCTAGGACTTTTTTTCCGTTAATGTCGAGAATTCTTTCTATGAAATCCTAAGAAAACACATGAGATTTGCTCTAACCCAAAATTCAAAGTCCAT
Source organism: Nicotiana obtusifolia (assembly GCA_002018475.1). NCBI lineage: Eukaryota > Viridiplantae > Streptophyta > Magnoliopsida > Solanales > Solanaceae > Nicotiana > Nicotiana obtusifolia. Next base: position 480,804 of record MCJB01037496.1, on the reverse strand, counting down.
CATTTATAATTTGATTACAATTATGAAAAAATCCTTTATATCCTGTTGCAATTAATATAAATAATAGAAAATTTTTACAATAACGTAGTTATATATAGATATTGATACAAAACTAACTAAAAACTAATTTAGCTCCTACATATACTAATAAAGTAGAAACGGAAAACCTTCTAATCCTAAAACTGAACGAAACTTTCCTACATCTACGTATAAATTGAGTTGAAAGTGAAGGAAACTTTATTAGTGTAATTGAAAGCGCTTGAATTTTTGGAGTTGAAAGGAATTGAAAAACCAATATTATAAATAAAAAAAGAATAATAAAATGACTATTCCTAAAAAATATGAATTAATTAAATAATTATTCCTAAATAGTAGGAAATTAATTAAATAATTATTTTTAAATATTAAAAAAATAATCAAAAAAATTATTTTACCAAAGCGAACTTTATTTTTAAAAGGTAAAACAGAGTAAGATATTTCGTATAATATAGTATATACATAGATATGGATTTTTTCGTTTGATTCGATGATTCCAGTCATTTATTTTTATAAATTTACGTTATATTTGAAGTTATACTCTCATTATTTTTAGTTCTCTCTTCTTCTCTCGTGGGGGTTTTACCATCTAAATAGACTACTGGTCTAAAACCCTGATCTCCCCAAATTTTCAGCTGCCGATACAAGTTGCAGGGTTTGCACCCAAATATTCATTCAATAATTCATTTACATCCCCTCTGTTTTATTTCCTTGTTAACTTCAGGTCCTATTTTCCTCTTCAACCAAACACCTGCTGAGTTTCACTCATAGCTTCATTCTCTGCAGTTTAGGGTTATGGAAAAAGATGCATCTTTTTTGTTTGGCGGCATCACTTTCAATCGTAAAAAGTTTGCCACTGATTTTGACAGGTTTAAGGTAATTTTCGTCCTAAATACCCGAATAAAAGAACTAAATTTATGTTACATATGGATTCTGCAATTGTGCAATTGAGTATTTGTTGATTTTACATTGAAAAAGTTCTTACGTTTGTGTAATCTGATGCATATAATAGAACCTAGTTGATATTTTTGTTCCAGTTTTTGTTTATTTTACATTGCAGAAATTGACACGCATTTTGACAGTGTATTTTAAAAGAATTAAAGGAATCCTGAGTTCCTCTGAATTGTGTCTAAGTAGCATTTGCATATTTGTTGTTTCAATTTCATTTTTTTTTTTTTTGAGAGAGCTTAATTATTTGTTGTTGTGTATGTCTGTGTTATAATGTCCCTCAGTTATGTTTTGCAAATGAAGATTTCTTTTATATTTAAAATAGGGGCATAAAACAAGTGACAGTTCATTAGATAAGCTGGAGTTTGTTGAGAATGAAAAATCTGAAATAGAGGATGAGACAAATACCTCTGTGGGTAAGAAGAGGAAGAGAAAGGAGAAGGGAACAGTTCCTGGTAATTTTGTTTTTTGTCTTCTATTTGAGCTTCTTATTTATTTATTTCTTCCCAGTATAGATTGGGTACTAAAGTTTGCTGCTTTGCACTTTTTCCTAATTCGTGGCATTGGTTTTAGACTCAGTGGATGGATTTGCCGTCTTCAAGAATTCGAAATTGAAAAAGGAAGCTGCAAGTGAAGAGAATGATCAATCTGCAAATGAACTGCTTGAGGGGAAAAAAGAATATTATCGGCAACTGGAGGTTTGTCTCATTTGCTTCCTATTTAGTTACATCAGCAGTTGCTAGGAAGTTGTTTTATTGTGTTTATGAATTACTATGAACTTTTTTTGAAGAGATATATTTCTTTTGCTCCTATGATTTTGTGGATTCAGAGGGATGCAATTTTCCGGAAGTTACATGGGATTCATGTTTCTGGAAGTAATGTCCCTTCGCCATTGCACAGTTTTGCAGAATTAAGATCAAGGTACTCTGTCATGCTTTTTGTTGATTTTTGGTTTGGACTTTGGGGACACTTAAGCCCACCATCTTCGTTGCTCTTGATGGTCTCATCTTTCACTATTGTCAAAATTTTCAGATGCTTACTTATTTATAGTAGGATATTTGATCGTGGAACAATTCGATGCAGTTAACAAAGTTACATTTAGTGAAACACCCAACAAAGCCTTAGTCCATTCATTTTGGTTGACATTTTCTATGTCTCCTTCAATTTAATTATATCTGAGGTAAAGCATTTTGTTGTGATGTGTGTAAAGCAAGAATACAATGTGACAGGAATCAGGATGTTGATGAACATTTTAAGCTCTTTTTTAATTTATCTTAGCATGCGAAATAAAGTAGGCTAATGAAGTTTTTCTCCTGCAATTATGGTATCTGTTCTTATCCATTCCAATGTTTGTTCACATTTTGCCTGGGGAATGATTGGGGAAGAGGGCTCAATTTGGAAGGCTCATCTTAAGGAGCATACATAGCAGGAGTTTTTGAAATATGTCATGCATGATTAGATGATTTTATTCTCAAGGGATACTCTGATTTCGTCCTGTCATCTTTACCTGTGTACTGTGCTTTTTGGGGGAAATAGACCATTGGTGATAAAATGAGGTAGAATTCTGCAATTCTGGAATTGAACCTCTTTCCTAATTTTCCTATCGGAGTATCCTTCTTTGTTTCACATTCCATTTCATGAGAGAAAACAACAACACCAAACCCAATCCCACAAGTGGGGTATGGGGAGGGTAGTGTGTACGTAGACCTTAATCATACCTTGAGATGGTAGAGAAGTTGTTTCTGATAGACCCTTGGCTCAAGGAAAGATGAAAAAAAAGCAGTAGCAACAAGCAGTAACAATAACAAGATAATAAGAAAACGAAGTGAAAGAAACAATATGTAGTAATAGAAATCTAAGAATAATAGAATACAAGAATGCTCGACTATCTACTAACCCTCTACACAAAATTTGTTGTGATGAGCAAGTTGCTTTCTCTGTGTTTGTCAGTCTATTTATTGTTGCCAGCACTCGACTTTCCCTCTGTCCTCTTTTTTACCAATGTTCTGTTTATATATGGTTATACAGATATAAATGTCGATTATATCTATTACGCAACCTGGCAGAACTGGGATTTAAAGAACCAACACCAATCCAAAGACAGGCTATTCCAGTCCTCTTATCTGTATGATTTTCCTTGATTCTGCCACTGTTATATGTCTTTCTTGTTTTTCCTTTAACAGTCTTTTATCATGTTTGACTTACATAAGGGACGGGAATGCTTTGCTTGTGCACCTACCGGTTCTGGAAAAACATTTGCTTTTGTCTTTCCAATACTTGTGAAACTCAAGGTATATATATATTGGCATTGTTACGATATTTTGTGATCAATATCATTTTCTATGAGAAGTTGTTGGACATCTGACAGCCATCTTTCTTCATCAGGATACTTCAGATGATGGTGTCCGAGCTGTAATTCTTTCCCCTACAAAAGAGTTAGCTGCTCAGACTACAAGAGAATGCAGAAAATTGGCTAAAGGGAAGAAGTTCTACATCAGGTTGATGACTAAAAAGCTCGCTAAAAGTGGAGACTTTTCTAAACTGCGATGTGATATACTCATCTCGACACCATTGCGCTTACAGTTTGCTATCCGCAAAGGAAAGCTTGATTTAAGTAGGTATGTTCCTCTTTGATAAAAAAGTAGGTATGTTCCTTATTTTCTAGTGGTCAAACTCTCATGCACTAGTGTTGGCATTTCAAAAATATCAGTCTGGAGTCTTGTTAAATAAGATTCTAGAAGGCGATGAAATGGTAGATCCCAGGATGAATGCATAATTTGAACTGTAATTCATGATAAAAACCAATTAGTGAAGCTCAGGTCTAGTGTAGATATGCAAGGATTTCAAAGATTTTCTCTTTGTTTTATTACTATATTTGCACAATCACACTGAGACTTGAATATTTGCATGCTGAATTAGATGTAGAGGGGTATATGCCTCGGCTTTTTACTGTGTAGACATATAAAATGTTGCTATTTAGAATTTGGTGCGAAATATAGTCCATTTTTTATCAGCATTAGTATGTCTTTTCTCCAACTCCTTTTGGGTGCAGGGTTGAATTTCTTGTCTTAGATGAATCCGATAAGCTTTTTGAGCCTGGCTTGCTAGAGCAGGTTGATTTTGTGGTGAACGCGTGCACAAATCCTTCAATTCTTCGGTCATTGTTCAGTGCTACTTTACCTGATATAGTTGAAGACAGAGCGCGTACAATAATGCATGATGCTGTTCGAGTCATTATTGGTAGGAAGTAAGTACTATTAGGCCTTTGGCAGATGTATTTTAAAACTGCAGTGAAGTGAACGGTTATTTTGGGCTGTTTGTACAGTTTGTTCTGTTGTTTCTTGGTGAAGAAGAAGAAAAATCGTCTGCCTCTTCCGTCCTTTCTCTCCTATTTCTGTCTCTCTGTGTTGGCGAATGCTTACTTGGCTGCTTTGCATTTCTGCAGAAATTCTGCTTCTGAAACAATAAAGCAAAGGTTGGTATTCGTAGGGAGTGAAGAAGGAAAACTTCTAGCTCTTCGTCAAAGCTTTGCAGAGGTAGTATCCTCATTTTGCTTAGTTATCTGAATTGGTTGTATCCCTCTTTTGCAGTGATTGAAGGTTGCCTCCACCATAATTATAACTTGCACAACAAAATTTACATGAGTGATTTGCATATGGATATTACTTTTGCTGTCTAATTATCACATTTGAAGTACTCTAGTATATTGTGCGGTCTTTATGTGCCTCTCAGTCTTTTCATGTTTTTTTCCCCTGCTGATTTGATTATTACATTCCCAGAAGATGGGCACTAGCTGATACGACTTGGTTTGCAGCCATAGTTTTGCTGAATATTTTGAGGATCTGAATGTTTGATTATTTTTACATTTTTCTTTCTTTTTCCTCACATTATATATGAAACTCTTGTTTTTTTGCTGCTTTTAGATTACCATTTTGCTACCATCTACTGTTATGTAAGTGAATCATTTTTCATTTGATGGGAAAAGGAGTATTATTACCTTGAAAGGAATAACATCCCTGTATACACGAGTTATGCACAAAAAAGGCCTAAAGTTATATTGCTTGAAACAAAGTTCATCCAGTTGTCTATATGATGCGGTATGCTATGTCAGCTCAAAAAACTTATCTATACTATATTAAAAGCACGAAGCCCCTTAGCGAAATGTTGTTCGCCTTTTTTATCCTTTAATAATAAATTTCATACTAGACAAAATAGTCATTTAATTATTTTCCTAATTCTTAGGGCTCTGAAATCAACTAAATTTTATATATTGAACCCTTATTTTAATTAGGTAAGAAATCCTAATATTTGAAAAATTAAATTCTATTTAGATTCTAACAATTCAATTGGAATAAACACATAAAATTGAGATTACATTGGGTTCTTTTGTTGTTGTTTTATTGGTTGGTGGCTAGAAAGTGTTACATTTGTGGAAAAGAATCTGAGAATGTCAATCATCCATTTTGCATTATCATGTTACTGATCAATTGTGGCAGCTGTTCCTTAACATGGTGGGGCTCAAAAAAATATGCCTAGAGATACTGTGAACGTTTCAAGTGATGGAACATTAAGGAAGGAAGTAGAAAGCAGAAGAAGTGGTGGTATACTATTCTTGCATGAATATGGTGAACTATTTGGAGAGAAAGAAATGATAGATGCTTTGAAAACAAAGGGAAAATCTATTCAGAAGCACTTTTTGTGTAAACAGAACTTTGTAAATGAAGCTGAAGCAAATGATAGATCTTATAGAATCCCTTTAAGAATAGGAAGGGATTCACCTTAGAATTCTCTGTAAATACACTTTGAACAGTACCTTCTTGGTGCTTTTTTTTTTCTTTTTAATTTAAAAAAATAGGTAATGATAATTTTTATTAAAGAATAGCACCCAGAGAGTGCAATGATTAAGTAGTATAACCCCAACAAAATGCATCTTGGTACACTATCTACATGTGAAAAGAATTGAGGAAATTAACTGTCCTATCTACTTCTACATTTTCATTTTTACACCAAAAAGCTAAGAGAGCTAAACATATACTATGTTTTAGGTACAAATATTTTCCTTTTTGCCTTCAAAGTACTTCATAATATACTTACCATTCTCAAAAAGAAAAAGTGTGTTGGATTTGTGTATAAACTGTCAATATCAGCGTTCAAGGGGCAATCTCAACGCGGTACTTCTATTTTTGACTCCTTTGAATCACATTCTGTTCAATGCTCAATTGCATTGTCACTGCTAAGTTTGGTACTTTTATATTGTGATATCATATTGTGATCATTTGGGAAATCTTATCATCTGTGCTAATTGAGGTAGCTATCTTCTTGCTGTTTTGTTAAGCTGATCTATGATCAACATCTACAATGATTTGGTAAGTAATAACGTATACCAAGCTCATCTTATTATTGTTTTATTATATTTGTAGAGTTTGAATCCACCGGTGCTAGTATTCGTTCAAAACAAGGAGCGAGCAAAGGAGCTATATGACGAACTAAAATTGGAAGATTTTCGAGCTGATGTTATCCATTCAGATCTTTCTCAGACACAGGTAATTCTGGCATGGCTTCTGTATTTTCTACATCAACGGGTGGTTCATTGCGGAGAGGGGGATGTCTGTTTTAGTCTAAAATCAGAACACGCTCTAAGAGGAAGATAATCTTGTGACTGCCTGTAATTATTATATTCATTTCATCTAAGCCTGTGTCAGTCTATTCGTTCTTTGACCACTGGATTATGGATGGCCAGTATCACAAGAGTGTTATTTTGGTTGCTTTTATGGGTTCCTTGTTTTGAAAATCAAGGTTGAAAACTGGAGTTTAGAGTCTGATGTTGACTCTGGCCAACCAAAGAAGAGAGTCGATTTTGTCCAGAAAGATGGAGATACCTGCTCTGCAATTTTACCTACTTAGACGTGTCTTCTAATTATTTATGAATGCATTGCTCCAAATAAAAGAGCCACCTTAGACCTTTGATTTAAATATGGGATTAAGTTTATATATTTTTGTGGTCGGTTTTAACTGCAGGATTTTTTGGGTATTATTTATTTGATGAAGTTTGATAGAAAAATATATGTGGATTTTTAAGTGCAGGGTTATGGTTTATATTTGCTTGATTAATTTTGTATCCTGCTGTAGTGGACACTAATTCTGGTTCCTACTCACTTCAATTATAATGCAGAGAGAAAATGCTGTTGACAACTTCAGAGCTGGCAAAACATGGGTTTTAATTGCCACAGATGTTGTCTCCCGGGGTATGGATTTCAAAGGTGTCAACTGCGTAATAAATTATGATTTTCCGGACGCTGCTGCAGCATACATTCATAGAATTGGTAAAGATCCAATCTATATTTGACTTTTACAACTTTATATAGTGACTTATAAATTCATGACTTCCACAAAACATTTAGCAACTGTCTCGCTAGTATGTTGATAATCAATCGCCGTAGTCCTACTAAGAATTACAACAGTTTCCACTGTTCACTCAAAACTGCACCGTGTGATTCTTGTAAATAGGACGTACTGGAAGAGCAGGAAGGAGAGGAGAGGCGATTACGTTTTATACTGAAGCAGATATTCCGTTTTTGAGGAACATAGCAAATGTTATTACTTCTTCTGGTGGCGAGGTTCCCGAGTGGATCATATCAATGACCAAGAAAAAGTGGAAGAAACACAGGCCACAAAGAGAAACCATTTCAACTCAGCCAGATAATTTTAATGTTTGATTCTTTTTGTAACTTTATGTTAATGTATGAATTTGGATTGGTGTTTCTTGTGACATCTTCACCTTAAATGGTAGAGAAATGAATGTTGTCGTTTTTGACTTAATTGGTGATTGGCAGGTTGAGCTGAGTTTTTTGGTCGAGTAAAAACTCTTTTAGTCCTTGCTCCTCAGTAGCTAATGGAGTTTCTTCAATTTAGTTCTTGGAGTTTTCAACTTCACTTGCAAATAATTTTTAAAAAGTTGTTTTTGTTTAAGCTTTTTTAACAACAACAACAAATCCGGGATAGTTGGCGAGGTAATCTCTTTTCAAACTTGAATTGGCCAAGTGATTTTCAGGTTTTAATTATTGTAGATTGGCCTTCATGCCAAATTAATGGTTAAGTGAGATTATAAAGTGAAGGAGGGAAGTTGAGTTTTTATTCCTAAAGTTTCAGTTATTACACTTTGGCCCTAACCTATATAAATGTAATATTATCAGACTTAAAAAAAAAGAAGAAAATCCATCCCTTCCCGCCTCATATGTTGTCCCAACTTCCTACAGCTGATTCCTCCATTGCAGCTTGCTTTTCTTGCATTCAACACACAGAGGTCGTCTTCCTTCTTCTCTATTTCTCTTAAAGCTTCATTCTTTTGATTTAACATTTACTTTGAAGAAATTGACAAATTGGGGTTTTTTCGGATCTGTTGAATTTGGGAAAGAAATTGGTGGTACATTGAATTGATAATTCATTTCAGGTGGTATATCGTGTACCTCCTTCATCTAGTAAGTGTTTTCATCCCATCTTCTTCGTCATTGTTCATTTGGGTTTCTGCAAAAATTTTCTGCACAGTGCTTGACCATTAGTGTACAATAGACCACTAGTTCACAATAGACTAATGAGAGATTGTATATTAGTATGTGGTCTATATTCTAGTGAATGAGCTGAGGGGCCAACTAGTTGGAATTGGAATTCTTATACAAAGGTCACAGTACCTATACATACACCTAGCAATTGTACATTGACGAATTTGTTGATATCATCATTAAACGTGGAAAACTAACATGTTCCCCCAGGAATTTGAATATTACATATATGCTTAGCTCTGCACTGAAAAGGGACAAGATTCCTCCTTCCTTCATTAAGAATGACAATGATTTGCAATCGTACGTCCTTAATGTTACAATTGATGGTATGATGCCTTGTTTGAAGATATTTGTGGCTGAAAATGAGTTTGAATAAGGGGTTGAAGTTCCTGTTGAAAGGTCTCATCAAGGTTCAAATGCCGCAGCTGCACCACCACCACCAACACAGCCACTAATTTAGAAGTAGAGGAGGAAAGAATGGTGAAAGATGGCTTCAGTGGATTTAGTGATGACTTGCATGATTTTGGTGACAATGAAATGAACTCGTATGGTCTGGAAGATGCATATGGAGCGGAAGAGGTCCCATATATTGTCAGTCTGGCAGCTAGAGATGAAGACTTGGTGGACTCTATAGCTACACAACACAAGCACCCTGATGGTACAGGTTTTTTCCTTGAGAAATATTTTGACAACAAATTAGATCTAATGAAACAATTGGAGATTGCTTCTGTGAAAATGCATTTTACGTTTCGTATGAGGAAGAGTAGCAGTAAATTAACTTCAGTGGCATGCCGAGATGTGAGTTGCCTTAAAGCATGAGAGTTTTGATGGGTTTTATATTACCAAGTACCATGGCGCGAGCACACATGCGAGGTACATCACATATCAAGCTGTCATCCTAACGCGTCGCCGAAGACTTCGGGTGCATATTACGGGTAACGGTATGTTAATGACAAATTCACATCCCCGTCAAATCTGAAAGATGTTATTTTTGCATATTTTAATCAAAATCTTACTTATTGGAGGAACTAGAAGATAGGTGAAATAGCTCAGGTATGATCAGGTACTCAGGAAGAGGGGTATGCTTTGTTTGAAGCTTATCGCCATGTTATGCTGTCCTATAATGAAGGAAGTATTGTTGATTTGAAGGATGATTAGAAATTACATTTTCGATATTTTTTCTTATGTGTTGGAGCTTTCATTAAGGGATTCGCGCATATGAGAAAGGCTATTGTTGTTGATGAGACATTTATGAGTGGCAAGTATGGAGGCTACTTGTTGTCTGCTGTGGCACAAGATACAGAGATATTAATTGCGTTCTGTGTAGTCGATAAAGAGTGCGATGACTCTTGGATCTACGTTTTTGAACAGTTGCGGCACATTGTTGACAACATGGATGAATTCTGCATTATCTCTGATCGACATCTATCTATTGGGAATGGTTAAGTTTTTTCTGCCACTCATCATGGTTTTTGCATGTGTCACATTGCTGAAAATATGCGCAAAAGGTTTCATTGTGAAACTTTTATTAATCATTTCTTTTCTGCCGCACTGTCATATAGTACTGAGGAATTCTTTGACCATTTTTAGCAATTGCATGATAAAATTAGGGAAGTAGCAAACTGTCTCACGAATGAAATTGGGTTCGAAAAGTGGAGCAGGGCCTTCTTTCCAGAAAACTGATACGGTGTATTGACAACAAACATTGCATAATCGCTTAACGCAATGCTTAAGGATCAAAGAGACTTCCCGATCATTGGCCTATTCAATCATATTATTCGAAAGTTTATAGAAAAATTTGAGGAGCGAAGTAATGAAATAAAAAATATTTTGACCCTCTTTGTTCCTTCTGATGAAAAGAAGATTAGGAATAATATGATTGTCGGCGACGTGCTCCGGGTGCATCAATTAGAGAATAACTAGTTTAGCGTCGTCGGGCACGACAAGGATGTAGTAGTTGATCTGGATTTGAACACATGTTCTTGTTGTCAATTTGATTTGGAAAAAATAACCTGCCCACATGCAATTGCAGCTCTGAGACTGAGCTTTGGGGGTGGATATGGTTTTCTATTTACGATTACTCCTCTCCCTCCTCTCCGTTCTATAAAGTTTCAACATATTTGGTTGCATATAAAGGAACCATTCACGCAATCCCTATAGAAGAGAAATGGGTGGTGCCTGACGAGATTCAATTCACAAAAATACTTCCACCCGATGTCGAGCCTACAAAGGGTGGAAGGAAATTTAAGAGATGACCTAGCATTTTAGAACCTAGTTCTTCTGGTTGCAGGAAGAAAGGCAAAAATAAATGTTCCATTTGCAAAGAACTTGCCCACAAGAAAACGACTTGTAAAGTCTTGTTGCAGCATCTTGTTCTTTTATTTACTGGTGTCGTAATAAAGATCATTAACTCTTTTAATATTCTAAACTTGTTGTTATCACCTGTTGTTTTTACTAGACTTGTTGTTTCTACTATCAAGTATTGCATTGTACATCATAGACTATTATTTTATGGTCTACCACCAGCATTATCTATTGCAGACCTATGATCTAGAGTCAACCCTCCCTTATTTTAAGAAGGAGTCATGTGACCAAGTTGTCTCATAAACTACTGTTTTATTGTCAACCACCCACATTGTCTATTGTAGACCTATGATCTGTAATCAACCTCCTTATTTTAAGGAGTCATGTGACTAAGTTTTCTCATAGACTACTGTTTTAGAATCAACCACTCACATTGTCTATTGTAGACCTATGATCTAGAATCAACCTCCTTATTTTAAGAAGGAGTCATGTGACATATTTATTCCCTGTTTTACGATCAACCCCCTTATTCTATCTTCAACCACCTGTAATCAATCAATGTTCTATTGTCAACCCCCATCAATATTTTCAGTTTAACCAAGACTTGTTGCGCTGTTTTAGGTAGTCTATTGACAACCACTGGTTTAGGTAGTTAATTTAATGTCTAATGTTAATAACAGCTAGCAGCCAATATGAAAAGGAGTTGTATAATTAATTGTACTACATCGAATATGCCGATGCAAAGCATCAATTTGTTTCTCAAAACACTCAACAATCACGTCATTTACGAGAAGTCATATGGAAAGGCACCATTTAGTATCAAATTTTGCCTACAAATACACTGGATCTGATGGAAATATTTATTCATATTTCAAATAGCCCAATCACTTAACAGAGAAATGCCTCCGAGGCCAAGACCAAGCATGAACGCCATTTTCATCAGGAATCACTGGATAAGCTCATCCGAGAGATCCAAGAAGACAAGGTGAGGCAAGAGAAGAACATTCGCCGTATAGCATGCATGTTGCTGATTCTCCTTCATATGGTTGGTGCAAATATTAACCACTATGTTAGCCCAGGAAATTCTCCTCCTTGTGATCCTCCTCCCCCTGCAGTTTAATTTTTTTTTCTTTAGTTAATGGGAGAAAATGTATGCTGCTGTGAGGGCAGTTATTTAATTAAAATATTAAGTGTTTGTCTATTTAATTTTCTGCCCTATTTTTTTGAATGTTGTTGCCCTGTTTTTTATTTTTATCTTTTTTCGATATTTTTTCCATTTGACAACACTTAAGTGCAAAAAGGCCCCAAAATAAAATAAAGAGGTTCTAATAGAAACCTACAAGTCAGGGTATATAAATTTCAGTCTTCCAAATTTTGAATTTTCCGCCAATGAATTGAAAATTTCACAATAATTTTTGAATAAACCTACATTATATACTCTACCCCACTGGTGGTCTATAGATCCATTGTAAATATAAAGCAATAGACTTTCATAGTAAAGAATTAATAACGGTATATCAGTCACAAATTGGACAGACATAGGGGTAGATCCTCGATTATTAGTTGTTCGTTAGTGTAAAATATTAATTTAGTTACCCTAAATAAAAATAATAGTAATTTTTTGTGAATAACTTAAATTTATAAATATCTAATTCAATAAATTGCAAACTTTGAATTGGATAAAATGGATTACTATAATGTATTAAGTATATCGGTATCAACCTAAGCCTATAATTGGTGAAAATAATTTTTATTATATAGTCAATGAATATTATTTGGAAGGTGTGGGCAAAGCAGACTTGGAGTGACTCACTAGGTTATTTAATGTCATTTTTAGAACGAAGAAGATGACCGGAGAGTGGAGGTGGAGCACGATGTTTCCTGTATACAAGAACAAAGGTGATATCTAAAATTGCAATAACTATTGAGGTATCAAGCTGCTTAGCGATACTATGAAAATCTGGGAGAGAGTGGTAGAGCTAAGGGTGAGGAGGAGTGTGTCTATTTTCGAGAACTATTCGGATTTATGATGGGGCGTTTGACTACAGAAGCCATCCACCTTGTTAGGAGATTGATGGAGCAGTATAGGGAGAGAAAGAAGGACTTGCATATGGTGTTCATAGACTTAGAAAAGGCGTACGATAAAGTTCCGAGGGAGGTTTTGTGGAGATGTTTGGAAGCTAGAGGTATACATGTCGCATATGTTAGGTTGATTAAGGACATGTATGATAAATCAAAGACCCAAGTGAGGACGGTGGGTGGGGACTCAGACCATTTTCGATTATGATGGGGTTGCATCAGGGGTCGGCACTCAACCCTTTTTTGTTTACTCTAGCGATGGACGTTCTGACGCGCCATATTCAAGGGGAGGTGCCGTGGTTCATGCTATTTGCAGATGGATTGTATTGATTGATGAAACGTGAGACGGTGTGAATGCGCAATTAGAGATATGAAGGCAGACCCTGTAGTCTAGGTTTCAAGTTGAGCAGGAACAAGACAGAAACTTGGAGTGTAAGTTCAGTGGAAAGACTCAAGGAGGGGAAAGAGAGGTGAGGCTGGACTCGCAGGTCATCCCTAGGAGAGGAAGTTTTAAGTACCTTGGGTCTATTATTCAGGGGATAGGGAAATTGATTAAGATGTCACACATCGTATTGGGATGGGATGGATGAAATGGAGACTCGCTTCCGATATTTTGTGTGACAAGAAGGTGCCACCGAAACTTAAAGGTAAGTTCTACAGAGTGGTGGTCAAGCCAACAATGTTGTATGGGGCTGAGTGTTGGCCAGTCAAAATCGCTCATGTCCAGAAGATGAAGGCAGCAGAGATGAGTGATGGATGTGCGGGCACACCATGTTAGATAGGATTAGAAATGAGATTATTCGCGACATGGTGGGTGTGGCCCCTATTGAGGACAAGATGCAGGAAGTGTGACTTAGGTGGTTTATTCATGTGAGGAGGAGAAGCATAAACACCCTGGTGAGGTGGTGTGAGGGGTTGACATTGGAGGGCCTTCGGAGAGGTAGAGATAGGCCAAAGAAGAGATGGGAAGAGGTGATTAGGCAAGACATGGCGCAACTTCAGCTGACCGAGGACATGACGCTTAATAGGAAGGTAAGGAGGTTGAAGATTAGAGTAGTATAGTAGGTAGTCTAGAGTGTTCATAACAAGTAGTATTGGCACGCAGTCTCGCTTTATGTTGGTAGTAGGTTTTTATGACTAACTGTTGTTTTCTTTCATTGTTGGTCACCTTACTATCTTGTTGTTTTTACTCTGCTTTTATATGGCTTTTTGGCAATGTCCTTTCTTGTCTATATTTCCATTAATGCGGTGCTTATGCTTTCCTGAGCCGAGGGTTTATTGGAAACAATCTCTCTATTCTCACAAGGTAGGGGTAAGGTCTGCATACACACTACCATCCCCAGACCCCACGGTGTGATAATACTGAGTATGTTATTATTGTTGTTGTTGTTGTAGTCAATGAATATTATTACAACATAATGTTAAGGCGATGTATGTAATTTGAAGACTAAAATACCTATTACATACAGGTAGATGCAAAAATTACTGCATCAACAATTAAGCAGCAAGGTAGTTTCATTATATGCAGGTAGATGCAAATATCATAAACTACTACAAATTCACCCAAAATAAATTTGTCCCATGACCAACACAACTTGAAATTTCAATTATAAAACTAAGAAGGGTCCATCCTTCCCCTGAAGATATCAACTGCAAATTTTTTCCCTGAACAACTCCATTCGCTTGTCATTAAGCTGATGCAGTGACATATCAGTCAATAACCTTCACTGCATATGCTCCACTTTATTCACTACAATAATCAATGATACAATTACTTATTAAAGAAACCAGAATAATGAGTCAAAAATAATGGATGACACATTTAATTTACCTTTATTGAATGGCTGGCACATCCATTATGCGCTCCCAGGACCGTTTTCGTAAGCATATCTTGGACTAAGTCTGCAAACTGGCCAGTTTTCATCAATATCCTAGGCATCACGAGTGCGAAGGGTTGTACCAGTTCTTCTAGTTTACCATCATCATATAAACTACAATGCTATCGTAAATTCGAATCAAACCCTCTGCCAAGTGAAAAACAACAGGCACAAATTACTTGTTTTCAATTTGCCACACATAGTACAAAAACTTAGCCTTGCACCACTCCACAACCCTAGGTTTTGGCATACTTCTTTGAGGATATAACATCAAGGGTATAAGACACAAGCCTTGACAAGCATCAAACTATCTCACAAAAGTCCAAATCTTTTCCCTTTTTACTAGCAGCCTCCTTGATTTTATCCTATGCAGTGCACATGTTGTTGCATAATGCAACATTTTGCAACAACATGACTACGGGCATAAAGACGTGGAAGTTTTATTTTTCGTACAAGCATCAGTGTCAAAAGTTCCTCCACATGCTAAATATTATTAAAAACTGCACGTTAAATATGGAGCTACTACAAAAAAAAAAATACACGTAATGAGTGATTAAGGGACTTACAAAAATCAAAGCGGGCGGGTTAGCACTGCACAACTGCTCGAAAAAACTCCAACCATAGCTGCTAGTCAACAAGTTTTTGGGAAACTTCTCCTTCTTGTCAAACCATTCACAAAATAGTTTCTTATCTTCCTCTGAAACTGGTTTGAGCACGTCTACCTTTGGTTTCTTCTTCCTGCTCTGTTTCAGCTTCCTCATCTTGCTTGTAGAAATTGGAGCATTCCTCAATCTGCTTTGCAATCTTGTAACTCAGTAGTGAGGTGACTCAACTACTTTAGAAGGACTCTCATTCTGATTTTGCATCTCCCCAAGGATCTTCAACACCTTATTCAATTTCTCATTCACACCCTTCAACTCTTCGCGCACGTTTGTATCACTTGGCTGAGCATTGCAAAATCCTGCATGGTCCTCCTCTACCAATATCAGAAAAATCATCAACTAGTGGTGAACTAGGAATACTCCCACCCAAAGGGTCATCATCAGCAATGTCAGCTTCATCATTAGTCTCTAAGCTCGCTGCACCAGGTGCTTTTTTAATAGCAGTCACCCCTTTCAAATCAACCGCTAGCTGGTCGATTATAGGATCCGCTACTTCATCATTGTGTGGTACCAAATTCTTCATGTAGTCCACATCTATCTCACATAGAGTAGGAATAAGGTAAAGATGCACCTCCTGAAATATAGCATAGATGGGAGTCATTAGACAAGCAATACAAAACAATAGACACGAGGTCTATGATAATCTCCTACTTTGGCTGATTCTAATCTACTAGTGGAGTGTTATTGCACTCTCTGTCTTACCACACAAGGGTCATCAACTATATGCTTAAAGGGATCTAAATTAGGGTCGGATGTCACTTTCTTGCTGTGCCATCTCAACATCCTTGGCAGCAACATCTATAAGACCTTTGATTTTCGGCACTACGACCAAATAGCGGAATTGCTTCATACGCCCATGCTTATATTTTTTCATGAATCAAAAAGTATTAATTTGTCTGCAGTAAATAAAGTAATAGTACTCAACTGCAAGGAAATTTGAGAATATTGTTTTAATACTTACCATGAATGCCCATGGGAAGCCGTACAGGGCATAACTAGCCGATTTGGACTTTTTAGCAGAGAAATTATTTTCCTTCCTCTTGCTCACATATGATTTGTACATTGGCAACATGTCCTTCTTCAAGTACTCAAATGTAAGCTCAAAACACTCCTTTCCCCATGGATATTTCATGAAAAGTTCCAGATTGTTAGCCATACAAATCTACTTCTTATCGACGCGCACTATGTTATCCCTTGCAAGCAACACTGAATGGACAAGCTACACCAATGCAATCTTAAACTCTCGACTGTGTCAAACCTTTTGGACTTCAACTGTTTTAAAAGTATCTCTGCATCCACCCATTTCCTGCTAGACTGGCAAACCTTATCGCAGAATGCTTGGCCATCATCCATCACTTTCTTCATAGCTTCTTTACTTAGTTTGGCACCACAGTTCAATCCAATCATCATAGAAAATTCTTAAATCCAAAGTGAACAGGCTTGTCTCCAACTAAAAACCACAACTCGCGCTTCTTCGCACAATAAATTTGGCGAAGTAGCAGGGAATGAACAAGTTGTCCATTGAATTGTGTCCAGTGCTCTGAAAGTTTTACAGACTGGCCAAAACAACCACTATTAAACTTTTTCATCAATTTGATTGTTCTAAGTTTATCCTTGAACTCGTGGAATACATTGATCTTATACCTCACACTTATCTTGGCTGGGAAATGTCTATACTTTCTTAGAAAAATTATGAATTTGTATTTGGATGCGTCGATCGCCTTTATAAACACAGGAATTGACAGAGCATCCTGGTCACTTTCAACTGCTGCATTTGTTTCACTTTCCAGTCCATCTTCACCATATTCAAGTTGTTCACCTTCATCATCATCATCATCATCATTATCATCATCTTCTTCTGCTACATCTTCTTCTTCTTCTTCTTCTTCTTCTTCTTCTTCAGCATCTTTATCAACCTCCTGAATAGCATCATCACCATTTTCATCATCCTCCACACCTAAAGCTTCATCATCACTGTCCTTTTCTTCTTCAACAATTATTTTTTCAGAAACCTGTTCTTCCATTTGAGTTTGTGCTGCATTATGTCCAAGTCTTCTTCCTCCTCCTCGTCAACACCCTCTAATGCTAACCTCCTTGAAATAAATTTTTTACTAACAGGTATGTCCTCGTCAACTAATCTAGACTTTGATCTTGTCCTTTTTTTTACTGATAGACATTGATGACTCTGTTCTTTTTCTCCTATCACGCTTAGAATTCTCAGCATTTCCTTTACTAGGGGAAGCTTTGGAAGTATCTACTTTTCATTTTCTAGTAGCAGTTTTGAAGGCTTAATAGTTGTTTTACTTGGCGATGCTTCTTTTTCTGCATTTTCTTTCATGTTTGAAGGCTTTGAAGCCTGTGAAGGCTTTGTCAAAGGAATATGCTTCTTAGCAGCTGATTTCCTCCTCATGTTACCTACATCAAAATATGCAATGTCACATTTAATTTTTAACTTATGATCAGAATACAAAAAATAAGTCGCAGATCCAGCAGATATCTACGACTAGAAAATAATCGACCACAGGTTTATCAATAAATATTAGGTCGGCAGTTATGATAAAATTCTAATATGCAGAGCATAGAGGTAGTCAAAAAAGCAAATATAACCACCCACGCCATATAAGATATGGCTATTCACAACCCAATCGATCTTGAACATGCACATGAACGAATCACTCTACAAAACCCGAATAAAAAATGTAAGAAACGAAAAATAATTTAGAATTTACCAAAATTGACGCGTTCTGAGCTTTAATACAGTGCTTGATGGGTCTATAAAGATGATTACACCCAGAATTGAAGCTTGATTCTTGTCCCGTCCCCCCGGAAACCACCTTGGTCGATGGATGAGTAAAAGAGAGAGGAGAGAGCAGAGCGAGTAGAGAGAGAAACTGAGTAGAGAAAATGAGAGAGGAAGCCAGTTTTTTAAACTTTATATGTGACCTACAAGTTTTTTAAAATGTTAAAAAGGCCCTATCCATCCTAACCCACTTATTATAAGCATTCTCCGGCCCAAAAGAAATTGAGAAAGAAAATGAGAGGTCACATGACGAATTCAAGTGTTAGGAGGTCTTCTTGACAATTCCTCTCAACAAACTTAGTGAAATTTTACAAGTGGGGTCTAGGGAGAGTAATATATATGCAGATCTTATCCCTACATCAGGAAAGTAAAGAGGTTATTTCTGATAGAGTTTTTAAATTATGATCTGAAGGTGTATTTTGTGCAAAGTGTTCAAATTTTAAGCGTCATTCACAAATTTTATTTTTTCAAAAAAAATATTAATTATTTAAATGCAATATCAACTTTCATACACTTCACTGCCAAACTTGAAAGTCAAATGATTTCTTGTGAACTTAAACTAAAATGTTGTACGAAGAGCTTACTCGAATAATTCTTAATTTCAAGATTTTTAGGGTAAGAACCTATCTACTTTTGTCGAAGATGAACTAGAAAATAGAATATATAGGGATATTTTCTTATATATACTATAATAAGGACTTAAAGCTTTTCAGTTTTCAATAAATACGGTAACTTTTTAATAATTTATATATAAGCCCTCTTAAAAGGCTCTCACTTATTATTAATGTCTTCGATTAACGTATTCATTTATGTTTTTTTTTTTTCTTCTCTCCTCTTTCACTCTTCTTCTATTGCAGATCTGACTGCTAATTTCACCTAGCTTTTCACTTTGTAGTGGTCCCCACTTCCTACGACAGAGATCACACGTAATATTTGGCACTCATCAACACAAATAAAGTTTATTGTATTACATTTGATTAATGCAAAAAATAAGCAAATGATTAATTTAAATTAATATGGCTGCTAAACATTAAATTAAAAAGCTTTGAATTTGATATTTGGATTTTACGATTTTGTGACTTATTTGGATTGGGTATTCTTGCAAGTGATTGAGAATATCCGTTGGAGTTTATATCTCAATTTGAGAAAGATTGATTAAGGATATAGTTGGTTTTAGTATTGTATCATGTATTGTCTTAAGTATTAATATATCATATACAACTATCATATAATTTTGATATAATTATGAGAAAAGTACCGATTTTGAGTGATAAGAATGGTGGCGGGTGAGAGAATGTAATGTGAAATCTTCTGAAAAATAGCTGATGTTCTCATTTTTAGGAGGGAGATTGGTGAAGGAGAGAGAATGTGATGCTAAATTTAAGGAATCTTCTTTTCTTTTAAATGGTTTAGTACATAAATGGTAAATATGGATATAGAATATAATTAAGTACGAACCTAAATAAAAATGCTAAATAATTTTCTATTATAGTATAGCTAGGTAAAATTTTCTTATAATATAATTTGATGAAGATGAACGTTATCTCCATTGGAACCAGGGGCGGAGGCATAAGCCAAGTTATGGGTCCGGCTGAACTCAATAGCTTTTGCTTAAATAGTGTATTTGATATTTAAAATTCATTAAATACTTTCAAATCTAAAATTTAGAATCCAATCACTAACACGTGAACTCGTCATTCTAAAATTCAAAACCCATAAGATTAAAATTCTGGCTCCACCTCTTATTAGAACATCAAATTAAAATGAATTCACCATCTGAAGACATAATTAGTTCTATTGTTGTATTTTCGTATTCCTGTTTCAAATTCGTACATGTTAAGTTTGTTGGTGTTGTTCTTGAAGACATAACTTATATTTAATGATATTAGGATTATTATAGCTATAGCTCAAATAATATAATTAGATATGTATATGACCAAAATTCTTTATATTTCGACTACAAATATCTAATAATCTATTAGTAATAACAAAAACAATTTGGCAAAAGAAAATAAACCAAAAGGTACAATATTGTAATTATATGAAATTTAGGGAGGCTAGCATAAATATGCAAACATTCCCAAACCGATAGACCAAAACATTAAACCCCAGTATTGCCAGCAGAAAACCCTACTGCTTCTTCCCATAAAATGATTTCCATCTTCAGAAATTCACACAAAACCTAATCACTATATGAAACATCCAGACTTTCTCTAAAACCCAATTTCAACCATGAATTTCTTAACAAAAACAATAACAAATAGGACCTTATTCTCCTCTTCATACCCCAAAAAATGCCAACTTTTTCAATCTTTTTCAAGATTTGCCTCTAAAACAACAACCCCAAGAAAATCCAAAATCCCAAAACCCCAAGAACCCTCTTCATCTTATTCTCTTACCCCTCCAAAAATTGAAACCAATGAAGCTGAAAATATATCTTCTTGGCCAAAGCCAAGTGAAATCCCTTACCAATCAAAAGTTGCAAATTTTGTCAATCTTGTTGGTTTTGTGCAAACCCCAATTCAGTTTGAAACTTCCCCTGATGGGAATTACTGTGCTGGTACTATTCTTGCTCATGAGAGTAATGATAATAATAATAGTAATAATAACTCTATTTTAATGATTCCTGTTGTGTTTGTTGGTGATTTAGCTCATGTTGTGTGTTGTCATGTAAAGGAAAATGATTGTGTTTATGTTTCTGGGAAGTTTTCTATGGATCCATTGCCTTGTGAAATTATGGATAAATATAAGTTCTCTTTTCATATTGTTGCTGAAAATGTTAACTTTGTTCAAGGTTTGAAACAAATAGCTCCCCGAAAGGCCAGGGGACAGTTTGTTTATCCGAAAAGTAGTACTAAGCAGCAGCATTCTGATAATGAGAAAGATATTAGCTTGTCTACTTTGGAAAATGATGATTCTGTTGTTAATTCGGAGGGAGGTGATGAATGGAGGGACCTTATCAAGAATCCGAAACAATGGTGGGATTGTCGGAAGGCAAAGTTAGATGGGATTGTAAAAGCAAGGCACCCTGATTTCAAGAAGAAGGATAGTAGTAGTATTGCATTGTGGCTTGAGAATGCGCCGAGGTGGGTACTTGAGGGAGTTGAAGGACTTGAATTTGATGTATATGTTCTGAAATCTAAAAGAGTAGGAACGGAGGTGGATTCTTGGAAAGATTTGTTGGAAAATCCTGATAAATGGTGGGATAATAGAGCTACTAAGTTGAATCAGAAAGCACCTGATTTTAAGCACAAGAATTCTGGTATCGGGCTTTGGATCACTAACTCACCAGATTGGGTGTTGTCTCAGTTGCCACCATCGAGAGATCAACGTGCTGGTTATAAGATGAACCAGAGCTAAAACGTGTTGCGCAGCAACTCCACTTTAGGTAGAGTTTCCATGTAATGTTGATGCTATAACAGTAGACTTTGTGCAGTATAGTCAAATCCTGGCCACCTAAAAGTTTGAGAAGTGTTGAGATGGAGGGAAGCGCATTATTGTTATGCTTGTGAAGTACTTATTATCCCCTATAGAGGTACATCTTATAGCACAGTTTTGTTATCCAATGCATCTTTTGTTTATGATTTTGGTGAATATGAAGATCTTGATTTTAGTATTTTGAGAATAGCAGTGCTATTTGTTGATTCCTCATACTTAAGCTCCGAGGCCAAGCCAAATTTCTGCATGAAAACTTTTCTCAAATTCTGTGTGTTAATTAGATTTACTACATGCATTATCAAGGAAACAATATAATGAGATGTTAGTAAAACAATATGGCATGTCGAAAATTAGCAAAGAGAAAATGGAGGGTAAAAGAATGACACTAGTTTGAATGTAACAGTCAGACCTCTCTATAACAACATCTCTATATAACAACACTTCTCTATAAAAGCCAAACTATTTCGGAACCAATTTTTCTGTTATGTTATAATATATGTTCTTTATAATAGCACGTCGCTATAACATTCAAAAATATTCGAAAAATATTCGAAACAAACAAGGCTGTAATAGAGAGGTTTGACCGAGCACATTAGTTTGAAACTTTCGCCAGCTATCTTTCTTGAATGATGATCTCAAGCTTGGCTATCCGGCACTGTTATGTCATGTCCGAGATTTAGACATAGAGTTGCTATATTATACAAAAACATGGAGTTGCTCTATTATACAAAACTATCAGTAATAATCCTATGCTCCAGCCTCCAGGTATGACATTGTTGAAAACAGATCCGTGTTAGATCACTAGTCTGTTCTTTCCGCTGCCCGGCGTCTTGGTAAATTTTAGACAGCCTGAACAGGTAAGTGACAATTGGCTCTATAGCCAGTAAAACTGTCCATAATTTTTTTATTTGGCTAGAGTTATAGGGTGGCCAGGATATGCACACCTTCATCTTTACATGCGGCCAGTTACAATTGAAGCTATTCAAAATCAAAATGTATCGCCAAAGAATCAGTACCAGATATAGATTGATCACTATTGCCAGTAAGTTTCCAAGAAAATTTACTTGCAGGGACATTTTTTAATTCGTAGACTACAGCTTGAGCAGCAACAACAACAACAACAATCCCGTATAATCGCATAAGTGGGGTATGAGGAGGGTAGTATTTACGTAGACCTTACCCCTACTTTGGTGGGATAGAGAGGTTGTTTTGGATAGACCCTCGGCTCAAGAAGACGAAAAGAGACAATAAAAAGTAACAGCAACAGAGGTCAGAAAGAGACTAGTGACTACAGCTGTTTATTGGTTTAGCTGGTTTAGCAAACTGCCGTCGACGCAGTTGGTACTCAATTTCCCTGCAGTTCCACTATTATGTAGGAATATCACTAGCTGTTTTATTCAAAGATGATAAGGAGAATGCTTGTCTTAGGAATATCAATCTTTTTGAGGAAATAATTTGAGTTCCTGGAAACACATTAGTAGACATAGGGACATAAAAGGATGACATTTCGATTTTATAAAGAAGCAAATTGTGTTGATTGGTTGGTAGTGGAGTATAAATTATAGATTAGTCTGAAAATATTTTGAAATTATTGCTCGTTATTTAGGATTCTACTTATAGACATGTTTAGAATGGCTCCAATAGCTAAATTTATGTCAAAGTCTGGTTGCTCGGGCCGTTGTACCTTTTGACATATGGTATGGTATTGCCAGATCATTAGCTTTGGTCAGTTTAGAGACTATACATGTTCCAAATTGCTCCCTTAACATTACTGTTAGGGGTCGTTTGGTCAAAGACAAGTTATGTTGGGATTGGTTATACTGGAATTAGTTATTCATGTTGTATTAATTCTTGGATTGTCAATTTTACTGTTTTACCGTAGGATAATTTATCCTGGATTACTGTTCCACCCTCTCGGTACTGTTTTTAATCCTAGGATTAGTAACCAAATCAAAAGATAAGAGGTACTAAATTTTTATTCCAGAATTACTTTTACTTATACATCGTACCAAACGACCCCTTGTTATAACATAGATGACTTTCATGAAGTAAGTTATGGATGTCAATTCCTATGTGTATAATATGGATTGTGTGGTTCGAGTACAAAAGATGCTACTGATAAAAGAATCGATTTCCTTTGTTGAATGCAGATTCAGAACTTGTTTTACTGGAAGAGAGGGAATGTTGTAACTAGCTTGATAAAAACAAAGAATTTGCGCAATATCTTTTCTAATAAGTGACTGATGGATCATAGAGAATTTGGGTTTGATTAATAAGTTTACACCCACTTAACAAACTTGGTTGACGAACATAATTTATGTGCCACTAATATTAACATCTTGTCGAGCATTTTACAAACTCACACCATCCATTTCCAATAATTTATCCGCTAATGCACCGCTAATTTACTACCTAAGTTTGAGTCTAATAAAATTTAATCTTCCGAGAGGAATGAGATTTGCCACCTTATTTACTTATATTCCACACAAGTTCTTAACAGAAACTCTTATAAAGAAGTAATTAAAATTTCTCAATTCCATTTTCTTTTTGGGGGGTAAATTAGATATCTGTAACCGCTACTCTTTAGGTGTGATAGCTCGCAAATCACACTGAAGAGATAAACCGTATTAGGTAAGTCCCGTACGACGAGTTGGGCCGAAAAAATATGCAGGGGTTCATATATAGAAAGTAGTTAAAATTTTCTCAATCCTTAACTAGTTTCTTTTCTTTCTTTTTTTGGGGTTTCAGACTAGACAAAGAAAAAACAAAGACTAGAACTAGGAATTAATTTGTGTCTATTATTGACTAACGCTCTAATTAAGTATCACAATGAGTTCATGAACTAAACTTGTCTGCTATTTTAAGTGAGTAATAATTGACTATTTCCTTCAAAATATATACTTTAGGTGAGTTTGATAAATTTATAGTGTCACCGACTTGCTTAAACAATTCAATAGCAGGTGCATGCCGTTTCAAATAGGAAAATCATTTCTTGCTTCCTAAAACTTGACATTTTAGGTGTATGAGCTTTCTATCTCAACTACTATTTGGTATAGAAAGCAACTTATTTCCTTCTGCATATGATTCATTTCTTTGCTTTATTTCTTCTTTCTTTTACTTCAAGCAAAACCCCTTACCCAATAAAATAAATAAAATTGAGAAAACAACTAACACTTTGTTTTATTCAACCAACACCTTCATTTATATGTTTGTTAGCTCCCTCCATAATTTTTTCACCAAATAGCTAGGGAAAAAAGGTTTTTTCTACTCATTTCTCAACCATATTAGTTATATATAATTTCCATGTTACAACATTTTCTTGCCCATTACATCATCATTTCCTTCTATTTTTCATCTTAGTGAAGAAAACCAAGATTCTTCACATTTTAGATCATGGTTTCTTTAGAAAGATCAAAGAAAAAAGTGCAACTATGGAAGAAAGCAATTGTTCATTTTCTTCTTTGTTTTGTTATGGGATTTTTCACTGGCTTTGCTCCAACAGGCAAAGGTTCATTGTTTTCCACAAGGAATATTGCTATTCCTAAAATTCTTCAATCAAATCAAACACAACCAAATATGTTGCACCATTCAAGATTAGAAAGTGAAACTTTCAATAGACCTTTATTAGATGAAACAGCAACAACAACAACAATAGCATCAGAATGGTCTAAATTAAATGATACGAGACATTCAAAAAAGGCCTTAGTAGACGAAGAAGAAGGAGAAGAGCGACAGGAACAAGAAGATCAAGATCAAGATCAAGAACGAGAAGAAACTAATGGTGAGTTCTTGAATCCGAGAAGACTACTAATTATTGTCACTCCAACGAGCGCGAAAGATCAAAATAGAGGAATGCTACTAAGGAGATTATCAAACACATTGAGATTAATTCCACAACCAATTTTATGGGTGGTTGTGGAGCAACAAATTGAGGATTCAAATGTATCAGAAATACTTAGGAAAACAGGAATTATGTATAGGCACTTGGTTTTCAAGGAGAATTTTACTAATATACACGAAGAAGTGGATCATCAAAGAAATGTGGCTCTTAATCACATTGAACATCACAGGTTAAGTGGGATTGTTCATTTTGCTAGCCTATCAAATGTCTATGATCTCAGCTTCTTTGATGAACTTCGAGCAATTGAGTAAGTATTCTTAATTTCAACTCCTCCATTTTTTTAGAAATAATTTCCATTATAAATATTGCAAGATTTTTTTTTTTTTTGGACGTAGGAGTCTATTTGATCATTTAACTTAGGATCCGTTTGTCCAAAGATATTTTTTTTTTTTTTTGATTTTTTTTTCAAAAAACATGTTTGTCCATAAAATTTTAAGTTTTTGAAATTTTTTCGAAAATGAGTTTTTCAAAAACCAAAAAGTGATTTTGACCACTTTTTCAAAATTTTCAGAAATTTTTTTTTCTCCACTCACAAAGCTGCCATATTTTTTTAAGTGAAATGCATGTCCAAACATAATTTCAAATTCCAAATACTATTTTTCAACTTAACTTCAAATACAATATTTTTTCAAAATTATAATTTTTATGTCCAAACGTCTACTTAGTTTCTTGAAAAAAAAACTAACCATTCAGGCTGTTTTAACATGTTATAGTAAGTTATATATCTTATTTTTCAGGTTACTAATTATACTTTTTATAGACGGTCAGCTATAGTCATCTTTTCATCTTTTAAATGACTCGACAGTAGAAGCTTTTTTATGTCGTTAGTGTATATAAGCTTTTTTATGTCATTTGGATAATCTCAAGTCATTTAGTAAGTGTTAGTTGGGGAACTTCTGCCCCACAGATTTAAATAACATGAAAAAATAGTAGTTTTTGACAAAATCCTAAGATAGTGGGCTCATTTTCTTGGCTCTTATAGGTCTTATTACTGCTTAAATAAGCATCAATAACAGCTAGCTAATTATAATGTTAAAATCAAGCCTAACTAATATAATAAGTTTATCATAACCAAACTCTTTTTTTTCATATTATTTTGGTTAATTTTATTAAACGCTAAGTGTTAACACAGAGATTCTTTAAATAATTAAGCATCTTGTATTATGTCTTTATAGAAGGAGAATCCAAGAAAATCATTGACAACTTATACAAACACATGGCTCACCGAGTCTCATTACTATATAATACATTCTTTATTAGAATTTTCGCTTGACAATAAAAATAAAGTTGATGCTATTATTTGTTTATTATTTCCTTTTTTATTTTTAAATCGAGGGCATATCGGAAACAACCTCTCTACCTTCAGAAAGTAGGGATAAGGTCTGTGTACACACTACTTTCCTCAGACCCCACTTATAGGATTTTACTGGATTTGTTGTTGCTGTTGTTATTGTTGGTTTGACAATAAATAAAAGGTCAATCTGGTACACTAAATTGCACAAGTCTAGAGAAGGGCCGAATCATATTAAATTTATTATATGCAACGTTACCTTGTAATTTTATTAGAGGCGATTTCCGTAGTTTGAACCTGTGATTTTCAAGCCACATAACGGTTTTGAGAACCAAAAAAGGAAAATATTTGATTTTATGGCCTATGGTTTAAATTGCAGGGGATTTGGGACATGGCCAATGGCATTATTATCTGCAAATAAGAAGGAAGTGATAATAGAGGGACCAGTTTGTGATTCATCTGAAGTTATGGGGTGGCATTTGAAGAAAGCAAATAATTCAACAGATGAAAGGCCTCGAATTAGAGTTTCAAGTGTTGCTTTTAACAGTTCAATTCTTTGGGATCCAGAAAGATGGGGTCGCACTTCTTCTATTCAAGACACTTCTCAGGTATATATTATTTACTATACAATTTTTCAAGTTAATTAAGTGGGCGTTTTGACATAACACGTGAAATTCCGAAAAAAAATAATTTTTTTAAAATGAAAACGATATTTGAAAATTAGAGTTATTTTTTTTTATATGAATACAATTTAGAGCTGTTTTTAAATTTTGTGAGTGATTTAAAGTGAAAATTTTAAAAAATAGTTTTTGAAATTTTTTTCAAATTTTCAAAAAATTTCAGTAAATTCTTTTTATGGGCGTACAGGCCCTAACTTTGGTAAAAGTCATTTTAATTAAGTTAATCTTATCAAATGACATTAATTCGAGAATACTTTCTTAAAGTGGCGAATTGGCTTCTTCCTAACAAGACCAACTATGCATCTTTTGTTAGCCTTTCGAGTTTCGATCTTACACTGTGAATAGTTTTGATAACAACACCAACAATAAATAACGAGAAAATGATATTGTATAGTCGAAATATATTTTTTTTATATATTATTTGTATTTGTATTTATTTTCTGTATGTTATATACAAATACAAATTATATATACTTTTGCGAATACCGAATCTAAATAATTTCGACCGCATGCTAAAAGTGATCTTCGCCCTAATAACTACACCTCAATCCCAAACAAATTGGGGTTAGCTATGTGAATCCCCACTTTCTCCATTTCAAGAAAATGGATAACTTGCACTAAATTTCTCTTCTAAATTGAAATATGAAAAATGTTTTTTTTTTTAAACCTAATTTTTCAGTTTCTACATCTATATGCAAGTGTTTTGTGTGCTGAAGAATAAAGAATAGAAAATTAAAATTAGTAGTTGAAGTGGTTACCTCAACAAGCTTCCATTAATCACTATCATTAGTTGAGAATAGACAGCCAAGTCTACATAAGCTAACACTGGCAATATACCTAAACATACAATTACTAATATATGACAACTAATTCTACCAAAACCTTCAACAAAATAAGTACTAGTGAAAATAAAAGAACAACTAACTCTACCAAAACCTTTTGATAAAAAATAAGTTATGAAAATAAAAGAGCAACTAAACTTCATGATTTTGTCATTTCTTTAGGGTATGTTTGGTACGCAGGAAGATATTTTTTGAAAAATATTTTCCTCGTGATTGAAGGAAAACAACTTCCCTACTTAAAGGAGGAAAAATATGTTTCACAAATACCGCATTTAAAAAATAATCATCATAATAATAATAATAAGAAGAAGATGATGAAGATAGATTCAACAACGTACACCATAGACCCTACGGTAAACATTAATCCAATCAAATAAAAAAACCTTAAATCAAATAAATTATGAGGACTACGATTTTTAAAATAAGAAAATGTTAATTCCTTTTGTGGCTCACTTATTTTATTTATTTATTTTATTTTTTTGGGATTTGCAGGATTCATTGAAATTTGTGAGAAAGGAAGTTCTTGAAGACGAGACAAAATTGATGGGAATTCCTCCAAATGATTGCTCCAAAATTTTGCTATGGAATCTCCCACTTTCAACATGAATATAAATCAGAGTTATTTGACAAACAGCAGGAAAAAAAATAAGAGAAAGCAATAATCAATTAGCAATTCAGGATTATTTTTTTGTCATAATTCTCGTTTATCTTGTAATATTTATTATTATTCTATCCCTTTTTCTCGTCTTTTTTCTTGTCAATTACAATTTTGTTCCAGATATAGAAATACATTTCAATTGAAACTTGTCAAATAATTGTAAAGTGCAATCATTCCTTTTTAAGTCCCACTAGGAGAGAATTAAATATTCAAACTTGTTGCTTAAATATAAATGAAAGCCACCTATTCTTTAACTGTACTTATTCTGCTACAAGTTGTTGGCATGAAAATGAAAATCTAGTCTACACATATGGGAACTTAAAAAATCCTCTTCAAAAATTAGTCTTCTCTTAAGTTCTTTTCTTTTATCACTAATTATCAAATTTGAATTAATGTTATCACTTATAATTTAACTTCAGTATTTACTAATTTGAATGTAGTTGTTTGCTCCATGTTTTTTCCACAAAAAAATAAAACAAAGAAAAAAGGATTTACTTCAATTTTACGTGTATATTATTAACATTCCGAATAAGTTGGTTTTTTCTATTTTAGAAACTTTTGATGTTTTGTTATAGTTGTCACAAAGTAGACATTTTCAAATAATTTTGGTAAAACATCAGCTTCACTCTGATTGGAACGTTATTCACTTTAAAGAAGTCACTGTCCATTAACAAACAAAAAGAACAAAACTTTGTTTTCTAACGATCAAAGGTTTTTGCTCATTACAAAATGTGATTCAAAAATGAAAATATACTCATCAAAATAATATATAATCTTTTCTGGTTTTTCAGTGTCTGATATCCGTATTGGTGCTTGACTAAATCCGACTTCGTGCCGGAAAGTCCCATATTCCGGGGTAAAATACTTCCTAATAAATGCAAGTGGGGGCCTGTTTTTCCATCCCAAGTGACTGGTATTCATAGCGGCTAAATTTGAATTCGCGCTAGAGAGTCTCACTTTAATAGCTTGTTTGGATAGTCTTTAGCTATTGTATTATATCATGTTAAGTATTATTTTAAATATAATATTTATTTTTATTGTTACTTAAATTTTATTACATCATATCATTAAATTCGTTCTTATATAATGACAAAAAATATCACTTTATATATTGATCGATTTGGTATAGTTGTGTCATTATCCTTTTTTTCTTTAACTTGTCCTTTCTTATTATTAAATAATTTTATTTATTATTTATTCTATCTTTTTATATAATAATCCTATCTTGTATCCTATATTTATTTTATAGGATTGCAAGTTTATTTTTATATTGATGCATGATATCATGAAACGACGATAAATAATATATTTATTCAAACAGTATATTTATCAAAATAATAAAGTAAAATACAATATAATATATTATAAAATTACATGTAATAACAAAGACGACTTTATAATCGGCTGGAATCAACACTACTTAGAATTCCTCTCACCCAAGATCTGCTTTCTCTCTCTTCTTTTTCTCACTATTATTACTACTAGAAGTACTCACCTCAAAAGGGGTGACACCAAATACCTCAAGGGTTCCAGCTCTTTTCTCATCTTTTTGTTTCTCTACTTTGGCGTTAGAGATATATCTGAAATAAAGCTAAGTTCTTTCAAGAACGCAACAAAGAAATGTAAGCTTCTTTAGATCTGTCAAGCTTCAATTTTTACTGCATATTTTTCTTATTTCACCAATTTCAAGTTTAATGTATGCTTCTTTATTGTAATTTAGCTCTATATTTTCTTGTTTTCCTGTTTGATTTTCAGTTTTCTAAATTTTTTCTTCTCATTTTTGGGATATCTAATAAATGTGTGTTTGATCTTTGGCCTATTGTTGAAAAGGAAGCTGATTGCAGTGACATTATGTAAATGTCTTTTAATTTGTATATTTTTTGTTGGATTTAGCTATTTGGTGCTTAATTTGTCCAATTTGGTTTGTAGTTACTGTACTATTTGAATTAGACTGAGCTAATATAGACACTTTAAAAAGTTGGGATCTTTATTAGCAATGAAAGTTTAATTCACAGATCTTAGATTATAATCCCAAATTTCCATTCCCTCTATAGATAGTCACAATTAAAGTTATTGTACATTTTATTTGAGTTAATACTCTAAAACCCCCTTAAACTATTATATTTTGTTAGTTTCCTATTTAAACTATTTGGTGTCCCAAATCCCCCTGAACTATATTGCCTTTCATATTAAAACCCCTTATTAGCTGACCTGACATAATATGTGTAAATACTCGCTTGGAAGCGCATGGCAATTGAAAAACGCCATCAAAATGGACCACCTGACAGAAAATAATGACTAATTAGCCTAACCCTCTTTCAAATTAATTTGTTTTAATAAATATTCTCCTTATTTTAGTTATATCCATCTTTCTTCACTCATTTTTCATCATTATTCCTTATTTTTTCACCTTTCTTCTTTATTTTTCACCTTCTTCTTCATTTTTTAACTTTTTTTCTTCAGTTCTCCATATGAGTGTCCTCTGAAATAAGTTCTCCCGCTCTTGTGAAATGATGTATTCTCTTTTTTTTAGTCTTTTTTTATTTCTTACACATATTGCTGAAAGAATACCAATTTAAATCTTCTTATTAAACTCAACACCTTGCATGTTATAAAGTTGAACCTCTTGAACCTTCTTTATGTAATATGAAATTAGAGAATGTAATTGTTGGCCAATTGATTTTTTATTTGCGAAATTTTATTTTGTGTATTCTTTTTTATGTAAGATAAAATGACTTTTAAGAAATGCGACACTATATGCCTTTATTTATATTTTTACTGTGCTACAAAGTGAATATAAATAAGGACTTATCAATTGGAGTCTAGTATAAAGCACAATCACAATTAAATCTAAAATTAACGCAATACATTAGATATTATTTTGGTCAAGACTCCTAGAATTAATCAATCATTCGAGAGTAATACATCATGAGTAAACTATATAAAAAACTTTGTACAAACCATAAGTTAATATAGTTAGAAAGACGTACCTTTAAAAGTCCAACATTGGGAGTTAATATATAGGAAAATATAGTTCAAGGGGGTTTTGGGGACACCAGATAGTTTAAATAGTTTATAGTTTAAATAGGTAATTGACAAAAAAGTGATGGTTTATGCAGGTTTTAGGTTGAGTTAAATAGCCACGTGTAATGCTACATGGTACGTTTTTTTAGACAATTAGGAGCATGTACTATAAGCACCTCTAAGGATGCAATTGGGGGGGGGAGGGGGGGGGTTAATATGAAGGGCAATATAGTTCAGGGGGGTTTTGGGGACACCGAATACTTTTAAGTAGGAAACTGACAAAAACTTAATAACTTAGGGGGATTTTGGAGTATTAAATAATAATTCACAAAATTTGTGAGCCGTACACCAAGAGAACTAGCCCTGGTATTTAAGTGGAGAAAAGTACTGTGTCGGGCCCATCATCCCCGAATTTCAAAGGATGTGGTCAAAGGCGGAGTTAGGATTTGAAGCTTATGGGTTAAGGAATGTAATTTGCTTAAGTTACTGGGTTCTAAATTAACAAATTGTATATATTCGACGAATTTCTAAGACAAATACATGATTTGGACGAAAGCTACTGGATTTAGCCGAACCCATATGTCGTGCTCTAGCTCCGCCCTTAGCTGTGGTCGGCCCAAAGGGTCGGCTTCAGATGGATTTCTCGGTCATAACCAAAAATTCACAAAAATTGTGTGATGCATTTTGATGTAGATTAAATAATTAATGTAATGTATTATGTTATAGGGCAAATTGACGAATGAAAAGAAGATGGGGAGGAAAGGAAGCTGGTTTTCTTCTGTAAAGAAGGCTCTGAGCCCTGATCCTAAGGAAAAGGCAGACAAGGTATACTGAAATAGCAATTCCCTACTCCTTTCCTTATGAAAATTAATCTCTTTTATCGATGGTTCTGATATATATTGTGCTTAAATTTCAGAAAGCAAGTAAATCAAAGAAGAAATGGTTTGGGAAAGAAAAGCAGACGCTCCCCGATTCTTCGACTGTGGTGACCGCCACAGTGTCGCCTCCTCATCGTGCCCCTCCTGTGGAAGAGGTCAACTTTGATGAAGTGGAAGAGGAGCAGACGAAACATGCTTATTCCATCGCAGTTGCCACAGCTGCTGCTGCTGAAGCTGCTGTTGCAGCTGCCCATGCTGCTGCAGAGGTTGTTCGATTAACTACAGTGAACCAATTCGCTGGCAAATCAAATGAAGAAGTAGCTGCAATCCGAGTTCAGACTGCCTTTCGAGGTTATCTGGTATGCTTTTTTAAATTATAGTGTTCATTTTGCTTTGTGTGATATTTCCTTATGTAGGAGCAATTTTTCAATTGTTTGAGTTTTGGTTTATCATCTGTAGGCGAGGAGGGCATTGAGGGCATTAAGAGGACTTGTCAGACTCAAATCACTTGTTGATGGACCTACTGCCAAACGACAAACGGCAAATGCTCTCAAATGCATGCAGGCTTCATCTCGTGTTCAATCTCAGATTAGTTCAAGAAGGATCAGGATGTTGGAGGAGAACCGAGCTCTCCAGAGGCAGCTTATGCAGAAGCATGCGAAAGAACTCGAGAGTTTGAGGGTTAGTTTCTTTCTTTATTTCTGGCGGAACATGATTCTCCAATAGGCACGCCTGAGATGAATCTTCCTGTCAAAATAACTAGGATGCCATTAGTCATATTTAGTGTCTCATTGAAAGTTCAGGAGGAAAATGATGTGTCAATTTATGGGAATGGTGACATCAGAATATGCAGCAAGATGGGATTAGATCTAAGTTGTTCGAACTCTGGTACGGGTGTCTGATACGGGTATCTAGAGGTCAGATCCTTCATTATCCAAATTTTAAGATTCGGGGATATGGATCCTAATACGGATACGGGTAAGGAGATTCGGCTAAAAATAATTTAAATATCTAAAAAATAGTGTTATAAAAATATGTCTAACTTATGAGATATTATATGAAAAACTTATAAGGTATTCCGAGAAGGAGAAAATATTGATCAAGAGGAGAATCCAAGAAGGAGATAAAAGGAAATGCATTAACATAAAAAATTCTATATACAAGGTATTCCATTTTCTTCAATTTCACCCTAGCTTTTATTTTGATTTCATAAATTGTAATATCTGTCCCGAATTTCTGTGGCGATTTGGGTCGAAGTGCCCAAAATCAGTTGGCCAAATCCAGTATGGATCCCACACCCACACCCACACCCACGTCGTGTCGACACGGGTACGGCATCGAAAGTGAAGAGTCCGAGCAACTTAGGATTAGATATATCAACATTTGACTATCCAGTTATAAGCCACTGAAAATTTTCTGTTTACATATTTCACCGGTTTAAACGTCTGGTCTGTTTGTCCCAACTTGTAATTGGTCAATTCCCTTCTATTTTTGAGCAATATTTGTTTGTTCCTATAGCTCTCTTGCGAACAGCTTAGGGATCTTTGTAGTATTCTGAGTTGTCAGCCAAGTTTATACTACCATTTCTTTTCTTTGGAGGAGGGGGTTTTCATCTTTGGGTGAATTATCTATATACTGGTGGCTATATGAACTTTTCTGAATGAAGTCGAAGTTCTCATCTAACATCACTCTTTGTTTTCTCATATTTGATAGAGAGGAGAGGAATGGGATGATAGTCTACAATCACAGGAGCAGGTTGAAGCTAGCTTGCTCAGCAAATATGAAGCTGCAATTAGACGAGAAAGAGCACTTGCGTATTCATATTCTCACCAGGTATTCAACTAATATTTGTTTTATTGATTAAAAAAGGCAAAAGGGAAGCTCGGTGTACAAAGCATCCCGCGTTCACGCATGGTCCGTGGAAGGGCTGCACCCAAGATGTCTGATGTAGGCAGCCTACCCTGATGCAAGCATCAGTGGCTAATTCCATGGCTCGAACCTGTGATCTATAGATAGAATTATCATTTTTAGAGGACAGTCCAGTGCAAAAGCCTGCATTTGGTCCATGGGTAGTTTTAGATGTATGCCGCACCCTAAGGTGCAAAGACCCTTTTTCTCAATACTGCTAACATTCACCTAGTCCAATATTAAGAATGGATGATTGCTAATAGCTAGGCCTCAAGCCCTATTATACAAGATGCAAAGCAAGAATAGAGATAGAAAGGTTGATGTACGTTATCATTATCATCTTCCTCGAGCTACTAAGGACAATTTGAGTCATTGATTCTGTAAAATTTTAACTGAACAGCAAACCTGGAAGAAATCATCAAGATCTGCCAATTTGTTGTTTATGGATCCAACCAATCCTCAGTGGGGTTGGAGCTGGCTAGAGCGATGGACAGGTGCTAGGCCTTGGGAAACTCAAAGCTTATCTGAGAAAGAACGTAAAAATGATCAGATGTCTGTTAGAAGCATGAGCATTACCGGAGGAGAAATTGCCAGGGCGTTTGCTCGTCATCAGCTGAATTCTGAACTCCCTTCATCCCTTACTACTCCTTCGAAGCCAGCCACTTCAGCAACAACGAGAAAACTGAAATCAGCAAGCCCAAGAGTTAGTGCAATAAACCAAGATGATGATGATGCTCGAAGCATGTTTAGCGTGCAATCAGAACGGAACAGGAGGCATAGCATTGCAGGGTCATCTATAAGAGACGATGAGAGCTTGGCGAGCTCTCCCTCAGTCCCAAGTTACATGGCCTCTACGAAGTCTGCAAAAGCAAAAACACGGTTGCAAAATCCATTTGGCGTGGAGAACGGCACACCAGAAAAGGGATCAGCAGGGCCTGTGAAGAAGCGGCTATCTTATCCACCTTCACCTGCCCGGCCAAGGCGGCATTCAGGCCCACCAAAAATTAACAACACCTCATTGAACACCTCCATCGTTGAGGATAATGTGAATGTTGTCGTCAACTAATAAGCGCCCCTACCACCGCTCTTCTGGTTTATAGGTATGCATTAAAAATGCCATTCATTGTGCAACCTCAACTGCACCATAAAATTCTTATTAATTCATTGCTGTACGGGCTTGCCCTGGATGGTTCTTGCCTTTTATTTTACTTTCTCCCACGGTTGTTGAACATAGAAATGCAATAGTTGTGAATCATTTTAGACAACATTTCCTTGATTGTGATTACAGATAATTCAATTTTTATTTATGTACTCTAATAGTGAAAGTAAAAGATATTACTATTTATATGTTCAGCCAGTTGTTTACTTGAATACTTGACATAGTTGCTATATCATGTATTGGTTTTGCCTGCTAAGAGTTCTGCGGATGGTCGTCAGATTTGCCTTGAACAGAGGTGGACCTAGGATTTGAAGGACGGTGTGCACTTTTTGATTCAATCAAAATTTGCTTTGTATATAGGATGTCCACTGCTAATATATCACTATTTTTAAAAGCATATACATATATATATATATGAAGTTTTTGCCTAACTTTATGACTGCCGGTGACCCCTCTCGGTGCCTCTAGCCTTGAACCTGATGTTGATCCCAATCTAGGATCACTACTCTAGCATTATATTTTCAGAAATTTTATTTAATTTTAATATACATGCTCGAGACACTGAGCGCCATGGTAAACTTTCACTGTTTGTTTTGATGAAGCATTTGCACTTATAGACTGTGGATCTGCATACTACCACAAGGATTTAGATAGCTAGTGGCGGATAAATTAAAAAAAAGGACAATCTGGTACACTAATAAGCTTCCACAATATGCTGGGTTCGGGAAAGAGGTCGGACCATAATGGTCTATTGTACGCAATCTTACCCTGTGTTTCTGTAAGAGTCTATTTTCGCGACTCGAACCGTGATGCACATAGCAATAATGTTACCATCTACGGCGAGGTGCCCCTTCAGATAAATGATGGGTGAAAATCATTTTCCGCCTCCAACGTTGCTTTAAAAATTAGACCCCCGATCCAGTTTTGTATAATAGACACTCTCTTTAATTCTTGCTACTAAATTAAGAAACCAAATACATTTCTAATACTAACATCTCTCTTTAATTCTTGCACGCTTATAACAATACGTAAGCTCCTTCTCCACGACCTTTTTGATATTGAATTTGAATCAAGACTGTTGAAATTTAATGAGACCTCAAAAAAATTATAACCGCACTGAGTGTTTATATCAAGCCATATCAACTTATACTATTAAGTGATTTGGCAAAGTGAAAATGTAGATTAATTAACCATGATACCCCACGTTTGCATGGGCTCCATTTTCTTTTTTACACCTAATAGGCGATATATATATATGTTTTAAAAAAAGTTATGTAAAGTGAAAATGCTTGATTTTTTTTTTTAAGCAAATATAGAGAAGAAAAATTTGCAATTGCTATGATTTCTGTCAAGTAAATTGCTTTTGAAATGAATATCGAACCCGAATTTCGAAACGTGTGATATATAGGAAGAAATAATTTGATGAGAATGTTGATAATGAAATCTCAAAATCTTTAAGAGTACTTTGGAATTGATTACTTTTTATACATAGTAGACAAGACTATTTTTTCACCTTCAAAATCGATTTTGAACATTTCGAAGGACGTGAAAATATTTTTTATTTTTTATTTAACGGTAAAAAACTGAGATCACTAGATAATGAAAATTTAAAAAAATATTGCCTTAATCTTGAATGTTCCTTAAAGCATAATAATCAATCCGATATTGATGGTTTAGATTTATTTTCTGAACTTAAAGTGTTAAGCAAATTAGTACAATTAGAAGATAATACTTTAGTTGATATACTCAATTAAATAAAAAAAAATTGATTCTTTTTCAAATGCCCATGTTGCTTATAGAATAATATAAATAACATGTTACCATTGCTTCAGCGGAAAAAAATTTTCAAAATTAAAATTGATACAATCTTATCTAAGATCAACAATGTCTCAAAAGAAGGTTAAATGGATTAGCTATATTGTCAATTGAAAGACTTATTAGAAGAAATTGTTATACAAAAAATTATCAATAATTTTGCATCTAAAAAAAGCTAGAAAAATAGGTTTCAAATTAAAAAATAATAATTTTTTTTTTATAAAAACAAAGTTAAGGCCCCTCATAAAATTTAGTTTTAGGCCACAAACTTTATCGGACCGCCCCTAATATAAACATATCTCATGCTTCAATTAAGTTTGATGCAAATATCCGGTGTAAGTAAGTTTGTATCAAGTTCTTAACGGGCTGTTTGGTAGAGTGTACAAGAATAATGTCGAATAGGGTGTATTAATAATGCTGGTATTAGTTATGCTTGCATTAATTATGCTGATATATTTCTTATTCGTTGTTTGGTTTTATGTATTAAAACATTGCACAATTTCTAAAAGAATTATTTGTTTACAAAAATACCCTCGTAACCAATCCATCACTTTACCTCTTAAAAGGAAACATATGTTGAGGAATGTCTTTATATGGAAAAGGTTTAAAAATAAATTTTGATTTGTCTACCTATATTGTAGTATAGAACTGAATATTTATTTTTAAAAAAATATGCTAAGTATTTATTTATTTACTAAGGATATAATTTTATTTCCCACTTTCTTGGATTATTTCAAACTTACATTAATGTAATAGTATTTTTAATCAAGCATAAATTTTGAAGGACGATTTTGTCTTTTACTAAGTTAATGCATGCATTAAAACCTATTGCATTGTTAATACCATGGTTTCTTATGTATTAGTTATGCATAGAATAATACTAAATATGGTGTATAACTAATGCTTGTATAACTAATGCATAGGTTCAAAAAGTATACCAAACAAGATATTACTAATACACAAAAACTAATGCATATATTATTTTATGTAATGCATCCTACCAAACGAGTCTAAGTGTTTCAATGAAAAACAATGACATGCCCCAATTTGTCCTTATTAATTTGCTGTTTGGAGAGGGGTAATTGGTATGTGAAACACAAACTTAGGCATTGTAAAAGAGGAAAAATAGCATTTTGATTAAGTTTTAGTACTTTATTTCGATTTTGGTTGGGGTGATATTCTATCCAAGAGTTTTGATATTTCAATTTTACTAATTCTTGGGAACAATGTGGCAACGAATAATTCAGAATTAGGATAATAAATTAAGAAATGCTTTTCGCTTAGTAAAAATAGAAATATTTAAGAAAATTACCTTCATCATCATATTAGAACAAAAAAAGATATTATCGAACTATTCGTCAATTTTTTTTATTAATAAAATTTTGATTTCTTTAGAGAGAAACCCTAACAAGAAAAGGTGGGACCCAGAAAAAGATTCTATATAAACATGGGAAAAGCCCATTAAAGGTTTCTTATTTGGTCTAATTTCTTCTTCAAGCTCGTAGCCCTTAGGTGAAAGAACCTTCCGAAGAAATGGTGAATACTCTTTCTAATTATTTGAATTTTCTTTCTTATTATTACTACTCCATTTGAAATTACACCACATTTCTTTTTTTTTAAGGTTCAAATTGTAACCCTTTAGGGGGAAAAAATAGTAGCAATTATCTGCTTCTTTTCTTTTTTTTTCTTTTTTTTTTTCCAATAGTACTTGATTCTTGATTTGTTAGGTCATCTCGGGTTCCTTATTTGTTGGTTCTCATCATAAACTTTCGAACTTTTGATTCTTTGGTTTAAGAATTTTAACATTTGCTGTTTTAGCTATGAACTTGGATTGAACAATTGGCTTTATGTGATGATTTACTTTAAGCATCTTTATTTAATGTCATTTTTCACGGGTTCCGACGAACCCAAAAACTTTGGTCCATACCATGTATTTGACTTAAGAAATTCAGTAAATTTGTAAAAACCATTAATTTAGAACCTAGTAACTTAAAAAGATTAGAATCCCAACCTATAAGCTTCAAATCCTAGTTCTGTAATAATTGGTGCATCCTCATATTGTGGTGAATATTGGTTTTTATGCATCTCTAAAACTTCTGTGTTTGTTGTCTATGCACTTCATACTTAAGGGGATCTTTATTTTTTAGTTTTGGTAATATAGCTTTGAACTTTTTGATTCTTTCGGTTTGAGATTGTTAGGTTAGCCTATGAACTCAGATTCTTTCTCATGTCTTTGTTCTCAAAATGACTCCTTTTTGCTATTTTCAATCTAAAGTATTTATCTTTTCCTTACAAAAGCCTTTGATTAGTTTCTATATATATAATATTGATTATGAGAATAATAAAAAAGTGTTTAAAATCAATTTTTTGATGTTCAAAAGAGGAATGCAAGAAATATATTTTGTTTATTAAGTATTTTAGTACAGCTCGTCTTAGTTTTATCCTTAAAAGTATGCTGTAATTTATATCATTAAAAATTCTCTGAGTTTTAATATAGTGCTAATTATTGTTAATCACATATAGTAATAAAACAAGAACTAGTCTTGGTAAAGCGAGTTATTGGCCAATGGTATTATTGAAAACAAATCCAAGTTAAAACCAAACACATGTTTTGAGATGATACATTAAAATACATGTTTTAATACGACAAACCAAAAATGCAATAACATATGATAATATCTCATTTTATTCCTTATTATTTCGAGCTTCTTTTTTGTTGCACTAGTAGTATCTGTATCTTCCTTGCACATTCTCGAGTCGTTCTTCAAATGGGAATGTTGTTGGAAAAATGGTCATATATTGGGCATCGAGAGCTTTGGTCTAGTAGTAAGAGCACAAGGCGTGATGTGTGGGAGTTAAGGCACACATTATCGGTTCAATTAATCCCGCTGCTGGAAAAAGCCCGTTATTTATATGGAGAACCGTTGAATGGCTGGCCCATTATGCACTAGATTTCGAACCGTGCACCACTGTTGCTCGAGATTCTCAGTTATCCAAAAAAAGGCCATATATCGGATTACTTTAGTCCTATATTGCTCGGACTCTCCGAAAATGTAGTGCATTTTTGGAGGATCTGACACGGGTGCAACAACATTTTGGAGAGTGCACACAACATAGCTTTAGTCTTCTAAGCTATTTCTCAGTTCCATTTCTTATGCATCAGTAATTATGTCATCACTGCTTAATGCTCACGATATGGTTTCAGTATAATGGTTACTTTATCTTGATTATACTCATAATTTTTGTAATTCTAAATTGTGCTTCAGCCTGCACCATTGGTAGCAGGACTGGCTATAGCTGCCGCTGCATATGCTGGAAGGTATGGACTCCAGGCATGGAAAGCATTCAAAGCCAGACCTCCGACTGCAAGAATGCGTAAGTTTTATGAAGGAGGTTTTCAGCCTAAAATGAACAGGAGGGAAGCAGCTCTTATTCTTGGAGTCAGGTGTGTTCTCTCATTCATTTTAGCACCTTTCTGCACTTCCAATATATTACCACACTCTCGCTATGACTTTAGCACTGAGCCAAAAGTTATTGAGTGAACTACATAACAGATGAACTTTGCCTAAGTAAAATAATTGAAATTGTTTCTTATCCATTCAAATTTCTTCAGTAAAGGAAATCTGATAAGGTTTCCTGACTACCTCTTTTTTGCATTCTTTCTTTTCATTGTCTGATTCAAGTATTACTATTCATGCTTAATCATAGCATACGTACCCAAAGACGTGTAATTTCATGCAGATGTAGAATTTCTATGTAGTCGCTGATGGTTATTGTGGTGATCTAGATGTGGTCATACAAGTCTTAATGCCTTTTAATGCTGACCCTAGTAACATCAGCAACGAGTGTAAACTCCCTCCCGAAACCCGACTTCCACGCACTGGAAATTTTTGCTGATGCTGGTGTATCTTATTAGCTAGTAGCATGTGAGAGTTTGATGTGGTACCTTATACTAAGAATTTGTAAACCTCAATCAGGGACCTTTATGGGCGATCCTCCAGATTTCTCTCTTTATGATCGTCAATTATTTATTCTGTCCCGTAGCCTGGCCAATGTTAATATTCTAAGTACTTCTAACTTAATAAAACATATTTACTGACATTCTTTTTGTAGGCTGAGCTATACTTGTATTTTTCATCTATCAGCATGACTCAACTTGCCCTTGTAAGCGGTTCATCCTTGAAACTATTGTGTCACTTGATAACCTTAGAAATCCCCAAGAACCAGCGGCGCTGGGTTTGAAACTTGGTAGATAATGGGCCCGCTTCTCTACCCAGAAAATCTAGTATTAAAGTGACGTGCAAGGTATTTTTAGGTTTGCACCGCATTTTTCTGGTTCTGAGTTTCCCTGAATGTCTTGTTTTCATTGAATTATTGGCACAACTGTTTTCCAATAGCTTAAAATTAGTTTGTCATGGTACACCTGTGCTTGCTAAGCTATACCTTTTTGAGCATGGGACAAAGCAGTATGCTGATCGCAGTTCTTATGCTTTTGCAGCAACCAGAACTATACGAGTATGGTAGGGGTAAATGGGGAATATTCTTTTACTGAGCTCAACAGCTTCTCTTGTGTGAAAAAGCAGTTGATGCTTTCATCCTCTCTTCCTACGTATTGTGATGAACCTGCCTTTTGTGTTTTATGATATTTGAGAAACGAGGTTCTAGATCTTGCATTTGTCTCTTCACTTTTCAAGTTGATACAGAAATTGAACATCACTTTCAGCAGCATGTGAAGGGATAAGTGACGTTTTTCTTTCAATTCCCTGGGACCTCGTTTCTTGATTTTGGTCTAACACTTTCATCTGCGCATGTTTGTTTGTGTTTGTTAATCACCGTGCTTTCTAGTACTGCCTATGTCGTTCTTTCCACCCCATGCCAAAGAAGAAAAAGACTTGGTACAATGCTATTCAATAGATAAGAACTGCAGCATAGCTCGTCTTTCTCCTCTTTTTCTTTTACGTGATTCCTTATATTGACATTAACCTTCAACAGGGAAAGCGTTCAAGCAGACAAAGTAAGGGAAGCACATAGGAAGGTGATGGTAGCTAACCATCCAGACGCAGGAGGTAGTCACTACCTTGCTTCTAAAATTAATGAAGCCAAAGACACCTTGCTTGGAAATACGAAGAATAGCGGATCCGCATTTTAGGCTCAACAACAGAGTTTTTAGTTGTGCTATAGAAGTTCCAAATACTACACTTTTTATAGGTAGGTTTATTTTTGTTCTTCAGCAATTAGGCACTAGAATATTGTGATGCATTCAGTTGGATAAGTTAGTATTTGTCACCAGCACTAGTTGACCGAATGCTGGAGAATTTGGTACTAGAGTGTCCACCATCGAGTTAACTTGTACTTTAATGCATTGATGACACAGGCGGATCTCCTCATTGATATTTCCTGCTGGTGAAAGTCTTTTAAAAGTTTATTTTTAGCTATTCGTGATGACTTGCCAAGGTGTCCTTGCTTGGAACAGCCAGTTGTGAGCAACTGCGTCTCAATTCCAAACAAGTTAGAATCCGTATTGTGGGCAATGCGATGTATCCTCTTTTTTCTGTTGACGGGTTGGGGAGAGAGAGGACGGTTGAAGAATCGTACGACTCTACTAATAGAACCAGTAATACTTATGCATCCATAATTTGGATCACGTGGTTTCACAACAGAGAAAATTGCGATCTTTGACAAGATAGGTTAATGCGCATCAAATTAGGTTCACTGTATCATCCAAAATTACTCAAACTTGCACTCATTTACACTTTTTGTATCTCGTATTTGTCCTTGCCAATGGAACTCTAGCGCAAAGTGAATAGACGTAACCTGTCCAAATTCTTTTAAGTAAAAAGGTCAAGATTTACCCCTCAACTTTTGCCTATGATTTAAAATTACTTTCTAGTCTGGAGATAAAGGGTCAAGGACAAAAACTATTCAAATTATAAAAATGGCAAATTTTATAGATCCTTCATTTCTGGAAGGTATATACCCTCTCTCGCTCTCTGCCTCTGTTACTAGCTTAATAAGTACATAGTAGTAAATACCTGGCTGGAAATGTGAAATTCATGCAAGTCATTTAGAAAATTGACGTGGCCGGAGATGTTACGATCAACATTCTCAACTTGGGCTTTTAAAGACAGATCCTTGCAACAAGGAATATCCAAACAAAGGACATCTATTAACGATATGCTTCTACATGGAAACTTTTCCTGTGATAATCTGTTCCTCAACATCTACTGTTAGGATTCATAGTGAAATCCAGAAAGCACTGTCCACCAAAAAAAGAAGGGAAAGAGAAACATTCGAAGCCCATTAGGACCACCTCGTACATCTGACCTTTTAGTGCTCCTTGAGAAAAAGAGCATTCCTGTAGTATATACACCAATAGTTAGTGATCAAGAAACTATTTCCTCTCATTCTGCTGCCAAATCCAGATTTATAGCTTCCTGATCTCCATCATCTTCCATTGGAGCATCATTGCTATTTTCAAGAGGTCCCTGAGGGCTTCCGAAAATGGTCAGGAACATTTGTCTATGGCATTCCTCACAGAAGAAGAAATAGGAAAAGTGGCCCTCATCGGGAAGCTTGTGGACCACCACCCTTGGCAGAATTCTAGCCACATAGTCAGTCATTTGGTGCGGTACAACCTGATCATCCAATCCCTGTTCATAATTCAAATATTCATGAAATATATTCTACACTGTTGAGACATAATAGAGATAATCCCATCTTTGCGCAGATCAATGTTCTAACGGAACTCAATGTAGGAAGA
Source organism: Nicotiana obtusifolia (assembly GCA_002018475.1). Classification (NCBI taxonomy): domain Eukaryota; kingdom Viridiplantae; phylum Streptophyta; class Magnoliopsida; order Solanales; family Solanaceae; genus Nicotiana; species Nicotiana obtusifolia. The sequence goes on along the minus strand of MCJB01037496.1, from coordinate 436,185 downwards.
GATGAGAAAGCAAATGAAACCGAGGAAACAAGATGTAGATGTTTGCAAACCTGCCATATATGAACTGGTCCTAGAAATCCAGTCAATTCACACTTCACTTGACCATAACCAAACTTGAGCCATGACAGAATCCCTTTACCAGAACACTTTTCTTGAACTTGAAGATCCACAAGGCTAAACCCCCAATTTGACACCTGAAGCGAAGCTTCCTCTATAAATGGGTTCGAGCTACCCTGACGTATTGACTCCTCAACATCCCTGTACCAGAACTCTTCAAAGTATGGTGTGCTAATCAGCGCTTTATCCTGAGAACACGAGAAGATACATAATTAAAACGTTACAGCATACACTGCAAGCAGAAGACAGAAACATAAGTATCAAGTCTTTCTCTATCACAAATACAGTCAATCAAATCAAATATGTTTCAGTCCCAAACTAAAGCTGAATTTATAATTTTCTGCTAAACAGTAACTACTGTTGTAATACTGGGGTAGGAAATGCAAAGTGTGTTTATCTTTTCACCTATTTTTTCCTTCTTGATTTTGAGATGAACTCCTTTTTTGTTCTCTTTTTAAAGATTTTAATAATGCGGAGTCACTTACTAGGGGCAATCCAAACTGAAAACATAAGAATGAATACATTCTGGACTTCCTTTTTCTTGTTTCACAGAGCTGTACAAGTAAATATATGCAACCCATAAGCACTAATCAGACTACTCTCGAGGAGCCGAGGTGGGGCGGGGTGGAGAAGGAGAGAGAGAGAGAGGGAACAAGATCCAAGATGAAAATTTAAGGTGAAATTCTTGTTACTTTTTTTGTTTGGCAGCCTACCAGCCGCGAACTCTTGATCTAGTGGCTTGAAGAGGACTCTCAACCACTATGAACAAGAATGGCCGATGGTGAAATTTATGTTACTCAACTTTCACATTATTTGGATGCACAGTTTTCTAATTCTTAGGTATAAAAGATATCTACCTTTTGTCCTAGCGACAGAGACAAGTATTTATCAATTTGACCATGCTTTCCAGATAGAAATGTCCGGTGATAGATGTAATCAAGAAATTTTGGAAATCTTCGAGCTAAATAGTACATCAATTTTCTTTTCCTTGTCCACTTGTACCAAGTTCCAGTCACCTCTTCCTTAGTCATGCTTGATTCATATGGATTGACAAAGGGGGCAAACATGGCTACGCCTGTAATAGGATGATAAAATCATCAGAAAAATGATGAGAAATTATGTGATAGTCATCCAAGTGATGTTCCTTCCGTATATCTATCTATTTCAAGAAATCACCATTGAATGTGGTGAACTGTCTCAAAGGCATATTACAATGCCGTGTTAACAAAACTGGGAGAACGAACACACCTGCAACTCGATCAGGAATATATTTCATTGCAGCCCAAGCATGTATTGCTCCACTTGAGTATCCCAAAACCCAGAATTTAACATTAACTCCTAGACCATCTGCCAAGTATTGCATATCGAAAGCAGATGAGTTAAGGTTTCGTTCAGGGTGAGGATCACTCTCTCCAAATCCTGGAAGGTCATATGTTATCAAACGAATGCCAAACTCTTCAAGAAGTGACATTTTCACTCCGGGAATACCTATCACAAAAAGCCATCCAGAACAAGTTAATTACATCAAGCAATGACAAATTAATAAATATTAATCACTAGCTGTACACCAATTCCCTACCTTCAAGTCGAGAAGACAGAAAGCCATGTGGAGCAATTACAGAATATCTAGCACTATCAGGTGGAACTCCTATCTCATGATATGCCATATGTCTACCGTCTGGAAGCAGTATACGAGTAGCACTAGGAGGATGTATGTACACTTTTTTCACTTGCGTGCCTGAAGCATCTTGTTTACTATTTACACTCAATGCTGCAGATGTCACCAATTATCAGGACCGGAAACCAAAGAGAATCATGCACTGAAAGGAAAAAATCTAGAGAAAGAAGCACAATTAAGATCCCGGAAATCTATTGATAGAGCCTAAGAAATGTTCAGTGAGTGTAGAAACATAATCGAATCAGGTTATTATGCCATCGGGACTAATATACATTGGATCACACAAAGAAACAGAGGATATACTTAAAGAAGGAAAGATGAGAATTTCTTCATCATCAAAGAAAATGCTAGATTTCAAAGTTTCCAGGTATAAAAATGATCCATTCTCCATCCGTTTAAAAAACGATCAACACATCAGTATTTTTATTTTAAATTGATATTGATTTGTTTATTCTTTTTAATAAAAAAAATTATAGTACTTGGAAACTATGCAATGATTTTTATTCCCTCAGCTTCAATTTATGTGAACTTGTTTGACTAGCCATATAATTTAAAAAATAAATGAAAACTTTTGAAATTTCTGGTATTAACATGTCATAACATTTTTGTGGCAATAACACTTTTGGAACTTGTGGTCTTAAAAGTTCTATAACATTTGTGTAAATACAAACTTGTCATAAAATAAGAAATTTAAGTTAAATATTTACCAAATTTTGGAAAAGCATTATTCTTTTTGCAACTGACCAAATATTAAATGGGCTCTCATAAATTGAAACGGAGGCAATACAGATCACAGTTTTTTTTAGTTGAAGTTAATCAAAGTTAATATTTAAAGAAAATCGCAGCCAAATAAAGGCCAGTCTGATTCCCAAAAGGTAATAGCGTCAAACAGGGACTAGTTTTAAGTGCTTCCGTTTCTATGTGGAGCCAATGTTAAATAAAGAATTCCAATTCTACAATCACAACGTTTAGGAGAAGCTAATCAATCAAAAACCCAACACTGCGAAATTTTGAAATTCAAAAACTGATAAATAAACAGTTATACATATATACTACAGGCAAAATGCTTATATGTCAATGCAAAAGGAGAATATCTCAAAGTATAAAAGAAAGCCAAAATTTACCGCAGAGGGCGAGGATGAAGACGAAGAAAATGACGGGCCAAGCATGCATCGGATCACGGTCCTCCGGCAAAAACTCATTCAAAACACTCAACCTCCTCGATACCTCAGCTAAAGGACCTTTCGTTTTCTGCACAATGTATGATTCTTCAGTCAATAGGCTTTGTTGCACCACATCTCTACAACCTCTCACCAATTCCAGCAACATTTCTCCCCAAGCCTTCGCGAAACCCTTAATTTGATCCTTAAAGCTCTCCGGCTCCGCTACAACCTCCTCGGTCGCCGGTGATTTGTACACCGATCTCTTCTCCTCGTAGGCCGGCGTGGAAAACGCCGGAGTTGAGATTTCTATCGCATCTCCGGCGAACCTTATCCCACTGTCCTCCACTAAGCTTGCTAGCTCGTCTCTCCATGACTTCAAAACTGCAACATCCGCCATTTTTCCGCGTAAAAATTTATCTATATATAAAGTTGATTAGTCACTCAAATGCTTCATCACACATCTATATATGAGTTTTCATTTGAGCTGTTTGCACTTAAAAAACACAAATTACGAAACGAATATGCAGATTAATTACGACTTTTCGGGAAGCAGCTGATGTTAGAAGTTTCCACAAAATGTTAACAATCTAGTTTAGTGTTAATAAAATTAAGTAGGATTTTACTGATAATCGCCACTGTGCTCCGACGAAAAGTGCGGAAGAGAGTGGAGGCAGACGGTGGAGATGGAGGTGGTGGTGGTGGCAGGAAAGAGGACTGACTACTGTGGAGAGAGAATATAAAGGAGATAGCGATCACCTGCTCACTGAGGTACTAATTTTAGTATGTGACGGTGATTAGTGTGGAGAGAGAATAATTCTGTGGAGCCCACTTTTCTTTTTTCTTTTTGCTTTTGAATTTTCTGGCTGAGCCTCGCCATCTTGTTCTTTTTCTTTTGAAAAACAATTAAATAGTTAAAAGCATTTCTTTTGTTTATTTTCCTATTAAACAAATAATGAGAGGAACTAATATATTAGAACCAAATAAGCAATAAGCGATATTTTGATAGTTAGGTTATTAATTTATGGGTGGATAATTGTTTGATATATCGGTTTTTATTAATACTAGTATACGTACGTTGTACGAGTTTCTATAAATTCAAATTATATACTTTGACGTTAAAATAAAATAAAATATTTGCTTAAATAATAAAAACAATTTTTCTTACACTAACATAGTAATGTATAAAATGTATTCTAAATATGCATAGATGATGAATTTAGTTAAATTATCTGTTCATTATTTTGTAATTAGAAATATCTTATACTCCATCCATTTCAATTTAGATAACACATTTTGCTTATCGAGAGTCATACTGTGTGACGTTTGACCAACATTTTAATATATCTTTTTTTCTCATATTGACATGAATTGTAACTTATAGTATTTCTCGTAGTTTTTGTATATCTAAATTTTAATTTTAAAATATTAAGTTGAACAAATCCAATTTAGCGCAAAAGTTTAGTTAAATTGGCTTTTGATAAGTAAAAGTTTAGTTAAATTGGCTCGAAATAAGTGAAATGTATCATTTAAATTGAAATAGAGGGAGTAATATTATATACAAATATGTTAACTTGTGTCTCACCTGACATATCTTTATGAATACATTTGTCTTCTACTATTCTATCCTTATTTCTTAAAGTCTGCATTTTAAAAAATTTAATTCTTAATACTGTATGGGTCAAAATCTATCTTTAGAATGCTTAAGTCATGATAGCTTTAGTGAGACATTCCCAGGACACCATGTGTCGAAGTGGTTCAAGGAACAACGAAGGCCGTGGTCGAAGAGTCAGCAAGGGCTGAGGTCAAGGAGTCATCGAGAATAGAGGTTGAGGTCGAACACCCTTGACAGAGTTATAACGACTAGTTTCAAAATAGGATATTAAAGAGAATATTCTAGTGGATATTCTCTAAAACACTTATACTATTAGGGTTTCTAGGAACATGTTCCCAATAAATAGAAAGAGACACAATGATAAGGGACACAAGATATTCATTTGTAAAAAACTTATTGACTTTGTAGGAGAGAATATGGTCTTATCGCATATATACAAAAATAACTTTTTTACTAAGATTCTTGTCTAGCATTTCCACCCGATCCAAGAACAACACAAATGTTCAAAGACTTATCAATCATTCATCATTGTCAGGAAGAATATTCACTGATCTCATCCCCTTTTTGAGTGACTCACACGTTTTATTTACTTAAATGCCATTTATTGCTATTTATTACTATTTAATGTCATATTCCATCTTTTTAGATCATTGAATATCATTATTTCTGCTCATATTTATTACCATCCGGATATGATATATTATTTATTTGGTCTTGACACACATAGCTTTATCATTAGATATTATTTTTAACTAAGATTAACTCTTCTTTGAACAAATCTTATTGGTTGAGCTAAGATGCATATTCTTGGTCAAACAAATATTATAACTGATTTTGTTTTATATTCTAATTTTTTTTTTAATTCAAATACTTAATTATCTTTTTTAATCACTAACAAAAATTATTTGTTTTTTGAGGATTCAAATTATTAATATTAGCTCATATCATATATAAGTTATTAAATAACTATATTTTTATCCACAAAAATTCTTTTGTCAAATGATAAAAAATCGAACTTTTGCATTTTATGCTTGTCGTAGTGTTCGTAAATGATTTTTATCAATCACTTATCTTTCTCTCTTTCTCTTGCTATTATTAAATATTTTTATAGTTATTTTCTAATTGTGTTTTAAAATCTATATTAATATTTATATTTAAGTAAGTTATTGATCGAAGAATAAAACTAATAGTTAGTAGGCCAATCTTACATAGACAGATAGACTACTCGTAGCATTTATAGGTTAATTACTGATTTGGGAAAAGGACATTTTGCACAATTGTGCAATCACTTTTGCACTAAAAAACGTTCAAGTGTAAAAAATTCATACGCATAAAAATATGGTGTTATTTAATCATATTTTAATTGTAAAATTTATATAAGATAAAATTTTAATAATTTTAAAGTCCTAATTATAAGGACTTCTAACTTAATTTAAATATGGAAAAAATCAGTTAGTAATAAATCTGATTAAATTTAAAACTCCTAAATATTAGTTAGGAAAGTAATCAAATAATTATTTTATTTACTGTAAATTCTATTTTAAAAGGGTAAACAAGGCGAGACATTTTACTAAGGGCTCTCATGCTTTTAATATGTATAAATATAGATTTATGAGAAATTGTACTCGTTTAGGACCTAGTGATAATAAATCACAGCTCTTCCTAAGTAACAAAAGATATGCGTAGTTTTTAATTTTTGTAATGATGCGTATGGGCTTTACAATTTAATTAATAGAAGACATTAAGGTATTCCTAGTCAACGAAAAATTTAGTAAGTTCAGCAGTACAGATAATAGTTAAACACAAGTAATAGTTGTAATTGCAAGTGAAATCACATAATTAATGAGTTAAGGGGTCGTTTACCTCATTAGCGAGATAAACAAGGATATACTATGAGATGGGATATTCCTTGCTATTAGCTATTCTAATATGAGATAGTTAATTATACTTTTTTAATATAAGATTTATCTTGAAACTAATTAATATTTATAATTAAATGTGAGATAAATACAACCTCAAATTCTATATCGGAATTATAACATACCCAGTGTAATATTACAAGTAAAATTTGAGAAGGGTAGTGTGTACGCAAACTCAATCCTATTTTATAAAAATAGAGAAACTATTTTCGGTAGATCCTCGGCTCAGAAAAACATAATCATATGCTCACAGCATAACTGAAAAAGAATACAATAACGAGAAAATTATGAAAAAGAACATTAACAAAAATAATAAAATAATTAAAGCAAACGTCAATGGTATGATAATACTAAATTCCTCGTATGTGCAAGTGTTAATTAAAGCGAAGTAAATGTACATTCGCACAAGTAGTGACGGGCATGTGAGCCTTGCTTTCATGTCGTGCGGCGTACAAGTGTTTATAACGTACAACATACTCTCTCTCCTATTCAATCCTTACCGACTTCTGCAGAAGAATCATATCTTCTTAAATAAAGTTCAAAATATTAACCCAACCAAAAGGTAAAAGCGTCTCTCTCTCACGCACTCAGGGGTCGTTTGATACGAACACAAGTAATGCAGGGATTAGTAATGTAGGGATTAGTAATACAGGGATTGTAATACTGAGATTATTTTTTATCAAGTGTTTAGTTCATTGTATTAAAAATTAATTATGCAATGTATAAGTATGGATTTAGTAATTTTAAGTCTTATCCATGTATAGCTAATCCAGGGATTAGTAATCCCTTCCTTTCCTTGGTATTAGTTAATCCCTCATATGAGGGATAACTAATCCATGTATTAGGTAGGAGTAAATTGAATTGACCAACCAAATATGGTATTGGACGGATTAAATTTTTATGCGGGGATTATTTTGCTTAATACGGCCTACCAAACGACCCCTCAGTAGATTAAATGGGGGACAAAGACAATTTTATCAATATAGGACTATTAAATATTATATGAAGGAAATACCATCGTGTAAAATATTTGGGTGGTTTAATTTGTGTCGATTCACTTGAACTCTCGTTATTAATAAAATATTTTTAATTTTATTTAGCCATTGAATGTTATGAGAAACAGAAGATTTTGAGTTATGCGTGCCTTGTTACGATCAATTGTTATAAATTAAGTAGTTTGGACAAAATTTTGATTAAAATTTGAAAAAAAAAAGAATTTTTTAAAGTTGTGTTGAAAAATAATTTTTAAAAGTTAAATTTATATTTTAGATGCATTTTACTTGAAAGAGAATTAAAACTTTATGAAGTTTTGAAACTTGAAATTTGTTCAATTTTTTTAAAAAGCTGATCAAATTTCATAAATAAATAATTATATTTAATCTATTAAATTAGCTATTTTTGTCCATCCAAATTAAGTTTATCCTGCTCATTTGACGCCTTTAATTTATATTTTGCTTTGCAGATAGACAAAGTAATACCAATCTGAATTTTTTTTAGCTTGGTTTGTAGGTACTACATTTTTTCAGATAGATCTCTTAGAACTTTTAATTGTAACCCAAAAGCTTTGAGTTTTCGATTTTATTCAAATTTGATTTGAGAAAACCAAAAGAATCAACACCTTGAAGTTTTCTCAATTAAAATTTAAAAAGTAAAATAAAAAAGTTGATGCAGTTGACCATTTCCGTGGAAAATGATGCACACCTATGCGCTTTGGGTTAGAGTGGTCCAGTCCCAAATCCAAGATTGATCTTTTCTATATTACCATTATGGAAATTTTCGAGCTTTGCATCCCTCGGGCCTCCATTTTCTCCTCTACCTTAAGACTTTACTAGAGTACTACACAATATTTTATACATTTATGGATCGTTTGGTAAATACATAATTATTTTATCTTGCGTTTGATTGAATTTTTAAATTTGAAAATAATAATTTCAAAATTAATTCATTTTCATATTTGAGCATTATCCTATCCTACATCAAGGTTAGGATAATTATTCCTAGATTAAGATAAACACAAGAATAATGAAGATGCCCTTTTCCAAGGCTCTTCCCCAAAAACTTTTTAAATAATCTAAGGTTAAAATTAAAGTTTATCCTAACTTATTTAATAATATACACCAAATGCATATTTATATTTGTTTACCCGTAAAATGATAAAGTTGAATTTATACGTGGTTTATAGACAAGTGAACTAAGTCGATCCTGAAATAATATAATAATCGATAAAATACACAATACTTAGCCTTGGAATGTAGATGAAATATCAAAGATAGTGATTCCGTGAACACAGCTTCCGAACACAGCAATGATGAAATCAAAAAGCAAGAGAGTGAAATTGTATAAAGTTTTGTATATAATATAGTATATGTTCTTGCCAGAAATTTTGTGTCCTTTACAATGGTAACTGAGATCACTATTTATAGCTATGCCCAGGAAAAAGGTCCTAGGATCATGCCCTCCTTTAATGCCAATTATGAGGATCATTGATGAAGATGTAACGTTGAGCTTAAATGCCAAATTCTTTGCAACGGACTGTCGCTCTTAATGCTGTAGAATATCTCTTAGTAAATGATACCGGGCGCAGAGCATTTAATACACTTTTATGAACGTTGTCCATTCCGGTGATAAATGCAGTGACTGCGTTCGGTCTTCAGCCATTCTATCTTGGATTCCACATGCCCTCCTTTTAGTCAGCCACGTGTCATATCATATTTTACCCTATACAAATAGTCCCCCTGCTTTTCAGTGATATAACTGTGTTGCCGGGAAGTTGGTAGAAACATCTTTTTGGCGGGAATTACTATCATTCCCTGTGAAGGTATCTGACAGTTGATTAGACACAAGTCTCTCCGCATTTAATGCCCCGAACACGCGTCATCCTATGATCCAGCATAATATTTGCCGATTATCGATGTAATCATGGCCATGAATTTAGCCGCCAAAATTTTACTTATACGCAACTTTCTTTTCCTTTGCGTTTCACAATTTCTTTAGCTTCTGATTTTGTTCATGAAATTATGTCTACCTGCGGGTTTTGTTGTTGTCCTCGAGGAGGAAGTTCTGGCTAATTCTGCTGATACAGCGAGGCTTCTTCAAGAAGCACTTACTCGAACAGGTATCTCCGGCTTGTTTCGGGTGCAAATATTTTTTTACGGAGTCCCGGCCGGAAGATAAACAAACAAAGAGAAGATGTTACTCCGCGACCGGGGAAAAGAATAAAAGGGCAAAGATTGCTGCCCCCAGTCATCTCCGGTGGCGATAATGGCTGGTCCTCCTTTCGGCCCGGTCATAGACACTGTAATGATTGATGATGGTGAAGAAGCTGGTGATGAGGGAGCTTCTTTACATAGAAGGCGAAGATCCTCATCATCTCAACGGGATGCTTGACTTGTTGAGATATTTGCACCAACTGAAGGCGACGTCTCAGCACTTTGGGGAGAATATGATTTAGTAGAATATCCCAACTCCCATTTTCGGGCCCCATTTACTGTAGCTGGTGCCGCGGGGCTGAGTACCGGGTCCTTACCGTCTTTGGTTGGCGAGCATTGAACAACTGGCACTGAATTTGATGTAGTTGCCTCTCATTCTTCAACTCCATCAGCTTCATCTCCGCCTTCACCAGCACCAGCAACTGTTACATTGCTTCTATCTTCATCCACTCTTCCACCAGCAGTTTCTACATCATCTCTATCGGCTGCACTTGATCGTGAAGAAGGTGTTCCTCTTCCACAGTCCCCAATTCATGGGAATTTGGGGCAAAATTATGTTGCCTTTCTAAAGATTCATAAAGGAGGATGAACGTTACTCTTTCGGTCTCTACCGGATGCAACTTGCTATCCTGGCCGATGGAGCTTGCAAATTATCTGAAGCCTTTGGCTTCAGAGAAAGACTGGGAAAAGATTCAGGCACTCTCGGGAGAGTGTTTGTTGAACAATGCCGCAACGGTACGTTCTTTTCTTCCTTCATTACTTCTTCTACTTCAGTATGAATGTATTCTAAGTTCTACTACTTCTTGTTTTGTAGAGGTTGATTCGTGAGAAGGAAGAACTTACTTCTGAACGGGATAGGCTTTTGGCGGAACGGGACCAGACTATTCTCCGCATCTCAGAACTGGAAACTAGAGTTACTGAGGCTGTTGTTTTGGAGGCTCGTTTGCAGCAAAGCGAGCAAGAAGTGGTAACCCTTAGCCAAGAAATTAGGCCGTTGAGGGTTAAATTTGATGAGGCCAAGACCAAATGGGCAGAAGTCAAGAACGTCGTTCTTGCTACAGCCGACTGTGAGGCTGCCTTCGCTAAAAGAGTGATTAACTTAGAGGCAATTTTGAACTCCAAAAGTGAAGAGCTAGCTGCCGTGGAGGTGAAACATGCCCAGCTAGAAGAGAAGTGCAGGAAAACTTTCGAGCATAATAGGATCTTTAGTTCAATTGTCCACGAGCTCGATGTCAGCCTCAAATCTGCTAGATCCGCCCGAAAAAACCTTTCCCCCGAGGTTATAAACTCAAAGAAGAACTTAAGCACTGAGCAACTTCCCTCATTGTAGAAAAAACTATTCCATGTATAGCATGAGGAGAAAAACCTTGGAAGAGGCCAAAGCTGGTATCATTAACGTTGATGCCAAAATTGCTAAGGCCCGAGAGCTTGAGTTGGTTGCAAAAAATGGACTCCCGGTGCAGTCTGATGCTCCAGGTTCTTTTGATTCCGTTTCTGAATTTTCAGAAACTGAAGAGGGATCGGAAGGCGATGAGGCCGAACACCAAACTGGGGAAAGCGTTGAGCCATCGACGGGGCCACCTACTTTTTCCGGCAATGCGGATACTTCTCTCCTCCTGCTCCCGAAGGCACTGTACTTTAGCTTTTCCTTTCTTTTCTCATTTTTTACTTGTAACGTTTTGGCCCGTTCTTGTAAATAAAGAAATACTTTTTGTTCAAATATTGTTTGAGTCTTTCTTTCGCTTGAATATCCATGCAAGCTTTTAACTTTTGCATTTGCTCAAGTATTCCGCGCATGTTGCTCAATTCACGCTTTATTATGTGTAGTCTCGAATGCCTTTTCTTCAAAGCATTTTGTTTCCGAGTATTATCCCTTTTACGTTAGGGTTTTTATAAATTTTTGCGCAAGTTTGCTTTTTGCGTCCTTCTCATATGCGGTTTCGGGTGTATTTTTCGTCGATGACATTTTGAATTTCTGGCATTGATTCTTCCGGAACCAACCCTTTAACATGAGGGTCTTTATAAATTTTTGCGCAAGTTTGCTTTTTGTGTCCTTTTCATATGCGGCTTCGGGTGTATTTTTTCCTGATGTCAGTTTGGATTCTAGGCATTGATTCTTCCGGAACCAACCCTTTAACGCGAGGGTTTTTATGAACTTTTGTGCAAGTTTGCTTTTTGCGTCCTTTTCATATGCTGCTTCATGTGTATTTTTCCCTGATGGCATTTTGGATTCCGGGCATTGATTCTTCCGGAACCAACCCTTTAACGTGAGAGTTTTTATAAGAGAGAGCCCTCTTATGTTTACAGTGCTCTTGAAGAGGATGTCTCATGTTCATTACGGCACTAACATTTGAAGTACTTGTTTAACTTTCAAATGACAAAATCAGCTCATCGCTCATACAAGAAACAAGATAAAAGCAAAAGGATTTCATTTTATTCCTTTTATTTTTAGAAATTACATAAGCATTTTGCTATGCAGAAAAGAAATTGACATTACTTATGGCTATCTTGTACAACTTGTTTATACAGGGCTGGTTGCACAGTCCCCGGTCCCGATGATGCATTTTGTTTCTGGATTTTCATTCCCGGTTGACGTGGAAGTCATTGTTGCCGTATCCTCATATCATTCCCCCCAGTGTTTGAATGAGAAGAATGCGAATTGAAACACTGGAAGTCTTGTATCTTCGAAGGTTCCACCAATGAATTGCTAGGTAATCCTTCACTTGGCAACATATCTTATTTCCCCTTAGAAATCCAGGCTATCGAGCGAAAGAATACCTAATAGTCCTCTAGCGGTTTGTGCACGTGAGCAGTCGAGTAAACTCTGCTCGGTAGCAAACTTAACTTCCCGATGGCAATTTGCTATCGAACAAAAGATTACCTAATCGTCCGTGAGTGGAAGCTTGCTCGTTTGCCTTGCTATCAAAGGTTTTATTGCTGATGTCTTCGTAGTATGCTTTCTGTCGTTGCCTCGTTAAAAACCTTGCCAGAAAAACCCAATTGTGCCAAAAACTGAATGAAGGGAAAAAGAGTGCAACACATACTTTTTGTTTGAGTGTTATTCATCAGCAATCATATCTTTTGAGGTGTGCCATGTTCCAGTTGCTGGGCAACTTGTCCCCATTCTGGTTCTCCAACTCGTATGCACCTTTCCCAATGACAACTGAAATCCAGTAGGGACCTTCCCACGTTGGACCTAGCTTTCTTGCGTTGAGATCCCAGGTATTTTGTGTTACTTTCCTTAGAACCAAGTCTCCTACTTTGAAAAAACGGAAATTGGCTCTTCGATTGTAATATCGCTCCATGCTCTGCTTTTGAGCTGCCATTCTTACGTGCGCCAAGTCCATACGTCCCTAGAGTGGTTCCAAGTTGATTAGTCATTGCTTTGTTGTTCGATTCTTCATTTGTCTGAGAATATCTCAAAGTCGGTTCTCCACTTCAACCTGGATTAGAGCTTCAGCACCGTACACGAGGAAAAAAGGAGTTTCTCCTGCACTTGATTTGGCCATTGTTCGGTAGGCCCATAGAACTCCGGGCAACTCTTCGGGCCATTTGCCTTTTGCTGCTTCCAACCTTTTCTTGAGGCATTCAATGATCACTTTGTTTGTTGACTCTGCTTGACCGTTTGCACTCGGATGATAAGGCGAGGATGTGATTCTTTTTTTTTTCAGGTCTTCAAAGAACTTTGTAACTTTTGCACCAATAAACTGTGGCTCATTGTGACATGCTATCTCTTTTGGTATTCCGAACCTGCAAATTAAGTTTTCCCATAGAAAATCGACCACTTCGCGTTCTTCAAATTTCTGATAAGAACCTGCTTCCACCAATTTAGAAAAATAATCAATCAAAATTAAAAGAAATCTTACCTTTCCGGGAGCTGGTGGCAGCGGTCCGACAATGTCCATCCCCCATTTCATGAATGGCCACGGGGACAGAACCGAATGTAAGGGTTTTTCCAATTAATGAACTAGTGATTCGTAGAGTTGGCACTTATTACCTTTTCGTACGAAATCTTTGGCGTCTTGTTCCATGCGAGGCTAATAATATCCTGCCCGTACCAATTTCAGCACCAAAGAATTTGCACCCGAATGGTTGCTGCATATCCCTTCATGAACTTCTCTCATGACATAGTTAGCTTCTGATGCTCCTAAGCACCGGGCCAACGGGCCTCGAGAGGGTTTTTTGTACAATTGACCTTTCTTGAAGCTATATCGTGCAGCTTTGGCATGTAACACTCTTGATGCTTTGGGGTCTTAGGGCAACTTTCCATGCTCGAGATAATCGATTATTTCGCTTCTCCAGTCCCAGACCAAACTAGTCGAATTCACCTCATAGTAATCATCTGTGTCCATGACTGAGTTCATCAGTTGTGAGAGCTGAGGCCAACTTTTCCAGATGTAGGTAGCGAGTTTCTGCTCCCATTAAAATCTTGCTAATATAATAAATGGTAGATTGCGTACCTTCATCCTCTCGGACTAACACTGCACTTACCGCAACTTCTAAAACCGTGAGGTAGACTAGCAATGTTTCACCTTCTTTTGGTTTTGAGAGCATCGGAGGGCTTGACAAATATTTCTTCACATCTTTTAAGGCTTGCTGATACTCCGGTGTCCATTCAAAATTATTTTTCTTTTTGAGTAGTGCAAAGAAGCAATGACATTTTTCCGATGATCGGGAAATGAACCTGCTCAAAACTGTCAATCTCCCTGTGAGCCTCTAGACTTCTTTTACGTTAGGCAATTGATCCGGGATGTCCTCTACGGCTTGATTTTGTCTGGATTTACCTCGATTCCCCTTTGTGAGACTAGGAATCCTAGGAACTTACCCAAACTGACCCCGAAAGCACACTTCTTAGGGTCAGGCTTCATATTATGCTCCCTCAGGATGTGGAATGTTTCTTGCAAATGCTTCAGGTGGTCACTTGCATTCAACGACTTAAGGAGCATATCATCTATATATACTTCCATATTCTTTCCAATTTCTTTTTCGAACATCTTATTCACGAGCTGTTGATAAGTGGCTCTGACGTTTTTTAACCCGAAGGACATCACATTGTAACAATATGTACCAAAATTCGTTATAAACAAAGTCTTTTTCCGGTCTTCTGGGTTCATCCTAATTTTATTGTACCCAGAATAAGCATCGAGGAAACTCATTAACTCGTGCCCGACCGTGGCATCAATCATTTGACCGATATTTGGCAATGAGAATGAATCTTTTGGGCACGCCTTATTAAGATCCTTATAATCTATGCACATGCGAAATTTATTATTTTTCTTAGAACTATTACTACATTGGCTAACCAGTTCGGATATCTTACCTATCGGATTGAACCAATATTAAGTAAACGGGTTACCTCTTCTTTGACGAATTTATTCCTTGCTTCAGCAATAGGGCGCTTTTATTGCCTTACCGGAGGTATGTTGGGATCCAAGCTTAACTTGTGTAAGGCTGGATACCTCTGCCGGGATTCCTGTCATATCCTCAAGCGACCATGCAAAACAATCGGAGTTAATTTTAAGGAATTCAATAAAAGCATACCTGAGCTCCGAGTGCAGTCCGTTTCCCAAATGGAATTTTCTTTCTAGGAATTCTTCGAACAACACAACTTGCTCTAGTTCTTCTGCCGTGGACTTCGTCGCGTCCATCTCTTTTGGTACTTGAAAATATCTTGGTACCTGATATTGTTTCGACTCTTCTGCCCCCGGGCTAACTTCCTTTGGTTCGGGGGCAGGTGCCGGTTCCAGTAATTGCTATGCCACGCGTTCCTTTCCTTTGCTACTGGAGACTGAAATTGCATTCATTTATCTTGCTTCCGGTTGATCACCCCTTATCTGTTTGATCCCCTCAGATGTTGGGAACTTTAACAATTGGTGATATGTTGAAGGCACCACTTTCATCTCATACGGCCATGGCCTCCCCAAGATGATATTATATGCCATGTCTCCATCTACCACTTCGAAGAGAGTTGTCTTCATTACTCCGTCAGCGTTTGTGAGCAGCAAAATTTCTCCATGAATTGTCACGCTTGCGAGGCTAAATCCAGCGAGGAGTTTCGTTGCCGGGATAATGCTTCCGGTGAGTTTAGCTTGCTCCAGTACTCTCCATAATATGATATTAGCTGAACTTTCTAGATCCACTAAAACACGTTTAATTTTAAAACCTAACTGTTTACCTGTAAAACGGTACAGTTGAATTTGTTCGTGGTTTTTTAGACAAGTAAATTAATTTGATCCAAAAATAATGAAACAATGGATGAAATATAAAATACTTAGCCGTAGAATATAGATGGAACGACAGAGCTGATGAGTCCGAAACAGAGTTTCCAAGCACAAAAATGATGAGATCAAAAGCGAGAAAATAAAATTGTATTAAAATGTTGTATAGAATGTAGTGTAAGTTAGCCAGACAATTCGTCCCTCTTACAATGATAACTGAGCTCTCTATTTATGCTATGTCTAGGAAGGAAGTCCTAGGATCATGCCTTTATTTAATATCAATTATGAGGGCCATTGATGAAGATGTAACGTTAGACATAAACGCTAAATTCCTTGTAACGGGCCATCATCCTTAATGCTGCAAAATATTCTGTATTAAATGTTATCGGGCGCAAAGCGTTTAATACTCCTTTTATGATCGTTATTCCTTCTGGTGACAAGCGGAATAACTATGTTTTGTGTCCTTCCCCATGTTGTTTTCCGCGTTTCCTTCCTTTAAGCGGCCACGTGTCATGTCGTATTTTTTCCTATACAGATAGTCCCCTTGCTTCCCGGTGACATAATCTTGAGTTACCGGGAAGTTGGTAGAAAACACCTTTTTGGCAGGAATTACTGTAACTCCCTTTGAAGTTTTCTGTAAGTTGATTAGATGCACGTCTCTCCGCATTTACTGCCCTGAACACGCATCATCCCACGATTCAGCACAATTATCGGGTTGCATTGGAAGTAGGGCCTTAGCTTCCGAGCGACGACTACAAGAGCTAAGGCCAGCTTTTTTCCAGATGTAGGTATCGCGTTTCTGCTCCCGTTAAAATTTTGCTAATGTAATAAATGGGAGGTTGCGTACCTTCATCCTCTCGGACTAAAACTGCACTTATCGCAACTTCTGAAACCGCGAGGTAGACTAGCAATGTTTCACCTTCTTTTGGTTTTGAGAGCAACGGAGGGCTTGATAAATATTTCTTCAACTCCTTCAAGGCTTAATGACAATCTGGTGTCCATTCGAAATTGTTTTTATTTTTAAGTAGTGCGAAGAAGCGATGACATTTTTCCGATGATCGGGAAATGAACCTGCTCAAAGCTGCCAATCTCCCTGTAAGCCTCTAGACTTCTTTTACGTTAGGCAATTGATCTGGGATGTCCTCTATGGCCTTGATTTTGTCTGGATTTACCTTGATTCCCCTTTGTGAGACTAGGAATCCTAGGAACTTACCCGAACCGACCCTGAAAGCACACTTCTCGGGGTTAAGCTTCATATTATGCTCCCTCAGGATGTCGAATGTTTCTTGCAAATGCTTCAGGTGGTCACCTGCATTCAAAGACTTAACGAGCATATCGTCTATATATACTACTTCCATAGTCGTTCCAATTTTTTTTTCGAACATCTTATTCACGATCTGTTGATAAGTGGCTCTGGCGTTTTTTAGAAGGGCATCATATTGTAACAATATGTACCAAAATTCGTTATAAACGAATTCTTTTCTTGGTCTTCTAGGTTCATCCTTATTTGATTGTACCCAGATAAGCATCGAGGAAACTCATTAACTCATGCCCGGCCGTGGCATCAATCATTTGATCGATATTTGGCTATGGGAATGAGTCATTCGGGCACGCCTTATTAAAATCCTTATAATCTACGCACATGCGCTAATTTATTATTTTTCTTAGAACTACTACTACATTAGCTAACCAGTCCGGATATCTTACCTCTCGGATTGAACCAATATTAAGCAAACCGGTTACCTCTTCTTTGACGAATTTATTTATTTGCTTCAGCAATAGGGCTCTTCTTTTGCCTTGCCGGAGGTATGTTAGGATCCAAGCTTAACTTGTGTACGACTACCTCCGTCGGGATTCCTGTCATATCCTTGTGCGACCATACAAAACAATCGGCGTTAATTTTAAGGAATTCAATAAAAGCATACCTGAGCTCCGAGTGCAGTCCTGTTCCCAAATGGAATTTTCTTTCTAGGAATTCTTCAAACAACGCAACTTGATCTAGTTCTTTTGCCGTGGACTTCGTCGTGTCCGTCTCTTCCGGTACGTGAAAATACCTTGGTACCTAATATTGTTTCGACTCTTCTGCCCCCCGACTAGCTTCCTCGGGTTTAGGGCCAGGTGCCGGTTCCCGTAATTTCTATGCCACACTTTCCTTTACTTTGCTACTGGAGACCGAAATTGCATTCATTTCTCTTGTTGTCGGTTGATCACTCCTTATCTGTTTGATCCCTTCGGGTGTCGCAAACTTTAACAATTGGTGATATGTTGAAGGCACAACTTTCATGTCGTGCAACCATGGTCTTCCAAAGATGATATTATATCCCATGTCTCCATCTACCACTTTGAAGAGAGTTGTCTTTATTACTCTCTCAGCGTTGAGCAGCAAAATTTCTCCCCGGGTTGTCATGCTTGCGAGGTTGAATCTAGGGAGGAGTTTCGTTGCCAGGATAATGCTTCCGGTGAGTTTAGCTTGCTCCAGTACTCTCCATTTTATGATATTAGCTGAACTTCCTGGATCCACTAAAACACGTTTAATTTTTGAAATCTAACACATTCAAAGAAATTACCAGTGCGTCATTATGCGGTAACAGCAATCCATCTGCATCTTCGTCCGTTATGTGATATCGTCTTCCCCGAGTCTTTTACTATGAGTTATCGATTATTTTATCTTCTTTGCTGCTGAAAAGGTGACCCCATCAATCTCATTCCCTCCGAAGATCATGTTGATCGTTTGGCGTGGGGGGTGGGTTCTTCTAATGCTTTCGGGGGTTCCGCGTCGCCCCTGTTCCGACCATAATTGTTTTTAGCTTGGTCACTCAAGAATTCTCTGAGATGACCATTCTTTAAGAGTGCTGCCACTTCTTCCCGGAGGTATCGGCAATCCCCAATCCGGTGGCCATTAGTATCATGGTATTGGGATCTCTCTGGCTGGGAATCATGTCTCTTTGATATTTCTCATGGCTAACACCAACTCCACTACACTGACGTTGAAGTTATACTCTGATAACTTTGGGTAAGAAGAATCTCATGATCCCGGGATTTCTTTATCCTGCAGCGATCTGTTGTTCCGGCCACAAATGCTCCTTCTATCAACATTGAACTTGTCTATTGTTTGAAAGCTCCTGCCACGACCTTCGGTCCGCTCGTAAGGCAAAAATCGACCCTTTGAAGCCGTCTATCCGTGTCAATATCATCTTTTATTTTTTCTCTGTTCTTCTCATGTCCTTTGGTCGACTATGAAAAACCAAAGATCGTCTTCGATCTTTATTTTTAACTCGTACCGGTTGTGGATATCCGCCCCAAGTCGTCTCTTGAAACACGAGAAGAATGTCCTTCAACTTTCGGAAAGCGTCCGAACTTCTCGTATTTTAACCTTTGGTAAACGCTTGAGCTGCCATTCATCCAGGACTGCCGGTAGTAACATCCTTTCCTTCTAGAACCGGGTAACGAACTCTCGTAATAACTCAGTGCGATCCTAAATATGTCGGTCTTTCGGGCTTGTACCTTTCTGGCACCGGCGTGAGCCTTGATGAAAAGAATCCGCAAGCATCTCAAAGTAATCTATGGAATGCTTGGGCAATAATGAATACCACGTTAAAGCTCCCCGCACAAGAGTCTCACCAAATTTTTTTAGCAACACAAATTCAATTTCGGGGAGCCAAATCATTTCCTTTCACTGCTGTTGTGTAGGTGGTAATGTGCTCTTGTGGATCTAAAGTTTCGTCATTCTTTGGCACTTCGGATATTTTGAACTGCTTCGGGATTAATTCTAGGGCTGCGCTCGGTTTATACGGTAATTGAATATGCTTCTTCGAGTTTGGGCCTTTTAATACTGGTGGTGCGCTCGAGATTTAATCCATGCGGGCGTTTACTTCCTTCATGAACCCGCAAAAGTTCATCCTTGAACGGATTGTTCTCGTTGTTGAGGCCGGATCTACTCCCCCCAGCCCCGTCGAAGCCAACTTCACCTCTAGGAGTGTTATTATCAACTCTCTGCGTCGTCTGGTTCGCCGGGAACATCAGGAGGAACTGGATCTCGCCTGTTTCCATTACTTGAGGCACCCGAGAGCGCCTGCTTCCGTTCTGTCATAACCTGATCCTACTGTGTGAGGTGGCCTAGAATGATTGCATGTTGCTCTTATAGGACCCTTACTACATCCGCTACATGCTCCTCATCAGCATCATCAGGAGTTGCCTCCCGAACCTGTCGAGGGTACCGCCTTTCATGTACCAGTGTGGCGTCGTTCCCCTCATTATGAGTGTCGCTGATTGAATCCTCGAAATGAGGTTGTTCCCCTTGAATTTCAGGGTTGCGCATGTCGTTAACAATGTTATCTGTCATTTTTTGTGATTTTTTGCTAGGACAAAGTAATCAAAACACGTTAGTGAAAAAGACAAGGGTCAATTTAATCGCACAGATGTCTAGGCCCCATGGTGGGCGCCAAACTGTTTACCCGTAAAACGGTAAAGTTTAATTTATACATGGTTTCTAGACAAGTGAACTAAGTTGATCCTGAAATAATATAGTAATCGAAGAAATACAGAATATTTATCCTTGGAATGTAGATGAAATAGCAAAGATAGTGATTCCGTGAACATGGCTTCCGAACACAGCAATGATGAAATCAAAAGGCAAGAGAGTGAAATTGTATAAAGCTTTGTATAGAATATAGTATATGTTCTTGCCAGAAATTTTGTGTCATTTACAATGGTAACTAAGCTCACTAGTTACAGCTATGCCTAGAGAAAAAGGTCCTAGGATCATGCCCTCATTTAATGCCAATTATGAGGATCATTGATGAAGATGTAACGTTGAGCGTAAATGCCAAATTCTTTGCAACGGACTGTCGCTCTTAATGCTGTAGAATATTTCTTAGTAAATGCTACTGGGCGCAGAGCATTTAATATACTTTTATGAATATTATCCGTTTCGGAGACAAGCGCAATGGCTGCGTCGGTCCTAAGCCATTCTATATTGGATTCCACGTGCCCTCCTTTTAGTCAGCCACATGTCATATCATATTTTACCCTATACAATATTACATCTCGTATATCATATTTTTAGTCCAATGAATCAAATATCTTTCAATAAATATATATTTAAAATAATTTTTGTTATAGAATAAAGACTGCAAAGTAGATAAACCAAAGATTAATCTAGAGTAAGATGATATATTATTCAACTTTGAACTCGTGTTATATAATGAACTGAAACTTCTTTTATTTATAGAACAAAGAAACTTTTCAGGACGCAGCTGCAAGGCTTTTCCTGAGCTGATTGTAAGCTGTCTGCGTGAGTTGCTCGTAACCTGTCTGCATCATCTGCTTGTAGATAAACTTCAATGGAGTACTAAATGAATAGTCTTATTCAGGAAAATTATTTACGGTGGAGTATTAAATGAGCATTCTTGATATAATATTTTCATAATAATTCTGTTATTATATTATACAGTCAAATCTCTCTATAATAGTCTCGTTTGTCATGAATATTTTTGAATGTTATAATAAAGTGCTGTTGTAGAAAACATATATTATAAGACAACATGATAATTAGTTCCAAAAAATTTTGACTTTTATAGTGAAGTGTTGTTATATAAAAATGTTGTTACTCCCTCAGTTTCAAATTAGACGAGGAATTTTCTTTTTTAGTCTGTTACAAAATAAATAACATATTTTTAAATTTAGAAATAATTCAATTTTAAACTTTTCATTTTACTTATTTTATCCTTAATGAGAAATTTATATAACCATATAAAGATCATGGTCCAACAAAACTTTTATCATTCAAACTTCTAAAATATAAATTTTAAAGTTTTTTTTTTTTTAAATTTTATGTCGAGTCAAACTATCTGAAACGGGAGTATAAAGAGGTATGAGTGTAGTTTCATCGAGATTGAGGGCAAATGAAACGGAGTAATATTATATAGCCACGCTACACAGAAAGCAACTGCAAAATAAAGATGCCGTCGTACTCACGCTTTCCTGAACGGTTTTGACTGGATTTTAGCTACCAGCTTTTCAGGGTTTTGTCGGCGGGACGGTGATATATTGTTCGTGAAGTTGTGAAATGACTTGGATCTGCTTATATCTGTCTTGTCTGTTCCTTTTCCCATGAGCTCTCAATATATTTTTTTAGTACTACTATATTTTGTTTGAAAAAAATGAAATTACAAAATTACATCCTTTCAGGTATTATTCATATTTCAAGAATTTAATTAATTAAAATGCTGAATATTAGTAATTAATTTATCCCTTTTATAAGATTTGATGAAAAAGTAAAATTTACTGCATAGGAACAGTACGGTTTGTGCCAATATATTAAAATAAGTGTTTATTTTTTTTATAATCGAGAAATCTTTCTAAGTGAACGACAAACATTTCGAGTGGACATATAGGAGCTATTCCTTTTATCAGTTTTCACACAAAATTCATATTCTTTGTTTGCATGAGTACTCAATATGACGAGCGTTTAATTCAAAAATCATGCGTTGCACACTTTAGTATAGAGGGTAATGGGTTAAATTTATAAAGCACATTTTAATTTATTTATGCGTTTCGTAAACACCTAATATTTTTACATGTTAAGACAAATTCAATCATAAGTTTGTATTCATAGAAGTGTTCATGGTACGATCTTAATTTTCGGTTTGATAGTTTTGATTTCTAATTCTTAAAATACCTTCCCTAAGACAAAACCTGTAACTTCCTTTTCCCTCCAAATATGTTGTTCCTTCTTTTTATTTTAAACAAAGATACTTTTAGATTTACATTTTTTTGCAAGAAATTTTAAGGGTATTTTAATAATTATAACAGAGAACAGCTTATCAACACAATTTTACCAAACACATTAATTGCTATGTTTAGTTAGATCACTTTTATCCAACTATATAATTACTTACTAACAATACTTTTTCAGTATTTCAACCTTATTAACTATTTATGATCAGCTAATCCTAATGGGCTCCTAATCCCGATAAACCAAAGACTTTGATTAAAAGAAAATAAAAACTTCCATTAGTTTGCCAATCTTGACTGTCCCTAGAAATTCAAGTTAGAAATTTGGCGTTTAACACAGTCATCATGATGCACCAGAATATAATGGAATGTATCCTGCAGCCTCCACTTAATTTTATCTGTTAAAAAGACATAGGTCAACAAAATGCACCGAGTGAAAGAGGAACGAAAATACGTATTATTTCGCCACCATTTCCACAATACAGCCATGATTTTTCAATTGTGGGCATCACACTAGTAACTCGATTCTGCATAACTGTTTCCTCCATGGGCAAATATGGTTTTTTGGCCAGAGTCTAAAGCTAACGTGGTTTTTGACAACAGCAATGATTTCCTTCGAATTAGTAACATAAGGTGGTGGCTTATCACAACAGTAGACTTACCGTCAACTTGCAAGATTTTGTGTACCTGAGCTCTCTGTGATCTAAGTTCCTCACAGCTATCCACAAAAACCACCATCCTCACATAAAGCTTGATATTGTTCATCTTTTTCCAGGTGTCAAAAAGATGGAGTAGAACTCCCTTGGAACTAAAAACTCCAACCGGCCATGTAAGACTTTGGGCCAAAGGCACAAGACAGCTGAACACTTTGTACACCCTTCATCAAGCTCCATTTCTAGTTACGTTAGTTTTATCCAAGCCATCATGTATTTCTAATTCACTTAAACCAAGACTATGGAATGATGTAATCGTTGATATAGTGATACCTCTCATAATATTCTTGAGTTTCTGGTGCTTCTAAATGAACATAGCACTCCCAACAATTCAAAGAAAGCAAGCAACTGTATAAATAATTCTAGAAGCCCACAGTTGGCAGGACGAAGTTCATACGAACAGAGAGAATTTAGGATTGAAAGGAGCTCAAACCAGGAATTTAAAAAGAAAAATGAAAGATAAAATAACTTATTGATTTCGATTGATAGTACTGTAACTGCATCTATATTGATGTAATTAGATGCTCCTGAACTCACATCAATTATTATCGTACCTCATTTACCAAATAGATAATATTTCTTGTTCTAACGGAATTGAACGAAATATTTGAGCATCACAATTACTACAGCAACTAGGAGAAAGGTCCTCAAAGGTACACAACTTTGCCACCATGAGATTAATTCAATGATCTTTGGAGGATCTATGACAAGAGAATTCCTAATAGCTTCGTGAGTGCAATCTATAGCATCAGCCTTCACCCATATAGGTGAACAGGCCTCTACTATAACAGAATTCATCTTTCCAGTAGAACTTAGACCCTGAGATTGCGATAAGATTAACTCAGCTACATTTTTTTATTCATAATTATTTTAACAAAGATCTGACCTAAGGACAAGGAAGCCTTGAGATTGCAATCCACCATCAAAGACTCACTCCATAGTTCATCAACCTTTCTCTTGAAGTTCAGATCACAAATTTTGTCCTTCCCATAGACTCCAGATGCAGCAACATTCATCCCAATGATCACTTCTTCAGTGTAACCTAGTTGGTTAGTAGCTGTCTTGAGCAATTAAAAACCCTCCTTATTCTCCTGAATATTGGGAGTAGAAAAACCAAGAGTTTCCAAACCAAGTAAAAATAGTGTGACATCCAAATACACCAGTTGTTACTGCAGTTCTATTAGCAACAATTTCATCAGGATCAACCATAACATCAGGAACAGTTGGTATTAGTGTAGAACCACCAACAGAAATCACCTCTAGAATATCACTAATGAGAATCTAGTATCTCTCAAGACATCTTGAAGAGGGTTTTTTAATTTTTCAAGCAGATCAGAACGTAGTATTCAAATTTAGTCTGTGTAAAAGTAGTTTCAGCATGTTTAGGACCATCCGCCATGCCTCCATCCTTCTTGAAACATACAACAAGTTGAACATCAACTCTATTATCAAAATCATCAGCACCAAGATGAGTAACACCATTAACAGTAGTCATATTCTCTTCTTTGTTACTGATCGAGCTTTTTACCATAATAGAGAAATCATCCGAAAGTTCATCTTCTTAGCCTTTTTACTCCTGACACTATTTGACCGCTTCACCTTCTTGCACCTCTCTAAAGTCTCATCACCTCCCCCTACCTTATTCTCATCTTTTGTCAGTTCTACAGCATCCACTTCATTACACAAACCAGTATCATTTAGTATTAACTGAAGCACCTCTTCTCCATCACCTACGACCTGACTGTCCTCAGGCAGATTAATCCCAATCCCTGAAGCTTCAAACTCCTTTTCAAACGTTCGAGATTCCTCATATAACTTTAATATCACCTTCCTATTAACCTCACCCGACTTGGCTATTACGTCATATTCTCTACTGGTTACAATATTGGTTGTATGGGAGTTTTGAGCATGTGGCGATCCAATCATTATCGATGAAGGGTCAGGCTTCTTGATATTAACACTGAAGCTATAAGCACTATCAGCACTCTCACACTGCGAATCAAAGTTATCACTGTTACCATTGTTAGGTGGATTCACCACTGACTCCAACCGTGACTCTAGAGCAGTACACTCCTATTTTAGAGATTCAACTTCTTCCGAACTCTTTTCCTCCAACGAGACATCTGGTATGCCAACATCCTTCGAATTTGGTTTGGCATCTGCGATTCTCTTTGTCTCCAGCGGTCCAATTTCTACCAAATTTTCAGAGAAGAAAACAAGTTTATCACAAGGGCGAACTACCTCTCTTATTGGCATTTTATCAAACACTAGGTGCTCGTCTTCACAGCAACATTGTTATTAGCAACAAACTCCTCTACTTGTTCAACCACTTTCCACACCTGGGACTTCCCTTCTACTGTTCGATATACACCAACTGTCGACTCCAATTCCACATGGATAATATCTTCGTTGTTTGCAATAGTGACACCGAGAAACAGAGTTCATGATAAAAACCTCATGAGAAAGGAGAGAATCATTTGCAAACCTCTGTAAATCAAATTCACCGTAGGGCGGTGGAGTCTCCATTACTTCAAGTGGCGGCTTAAGTTCTTCCAATCTCTCCTTCTCTAGAGCTTCTGAATCACATCATTAGCGAAACTACTGACAATGAAAGCACTGCTTAGTCTTTCATTTGTTGAAATTTCTGATCAATAGAGCAATCGGTTGGAAGGACGTTGCATCAGTAAATACGAGTGAAAATGTTCAGAATTGTAGTCATTTCCAACCATTCTTGTGCTAGGAAGGGCACCCATATTTCCGGATAGGGATCCCACAGCCATGCCTCCGTGGAACCACCCCAGCAGTCCAAAAATTAGGAATGATAATGGCAAACTCCGACGACTGGTAACCAGTGCAGTGAGCCCCATACCCTTAATTACAGTGGCCATCAGAATTAGTACCTTGATAAGGCGCATAACTGAATTCCAGCAGAAAATTTGTAGGTCTGGAACCTGGTGCGCTAGCCGGAATATTCATTACATTGTTCAACCATGGCTGTATAGTTCGTGGGTAGTTATAATAACGATTTGCTGAGAAAAATCTTTCGATGTCCATTACAATAGAGGCCAGAGAATCGATGCTCTGATACCACTGTTATGAAAGTTGAAATTCGGACAAAGACATGGGTCTAACTTAAACTATTAAAATAGTAAGGGATAAACTGTGTAATTAGAGAAGCTAAAGGAATCAAAATGCAAAGAATGAAAATTTACAATTATTGATGTTTCGATTTAACTTTAATTGCTTTTGTTATAATGTTTTGGACCGTAAACTTCCATGTTAGAACAAAGGTGATAAGTTACCTGTCCTTTTATTTTTTGATGATTTAATAAATTAAATGTTAAGAGTCATATGGGAAATCTGTTTCACAGTTTCGAAATGCACAAGATTAATACACTCAAAATCTAAAAAACAACAGAGGAAACAGATCGACATAAGTTCCTTTACTGACAGTACTAGTCAACTTCCCACAGCTGTAAAGTGACTGCAATTGTTACTCTGCACACACGCAACAGTGCAAACAATAGAACAGTCACTTTATGGGGAATGCCCTTATACCAAACATGCTTATATTATTCAAGTGATGTCACTTATGTAGTAATAACATGAAGCAAAGGTAAAACATCACACTTGCACATTCCAGAATTCATCAAGCTACCTCTAAGTGTGTTGCCAACTTGCAAGTGACATTCAAGGCGTCAAGAACAACGAACAACATAACGAATGACTTGTTCCCTGCATTGAGTCATTATATGTCCTTAGTTGTGTTGTACCTTTGCGAAAGTAATGTACTTGTAATTCCTACTTAGATTAGTTATAAGCATTGTGTAGGAAACCTTTTGTAAAACTATAAACCTTGTGTTTGTGTCTTGGCTAGAGTTAGTCGAATTGTAAGTTCTGTAATCGAGTTATTACAAAGTGGCTTATAATAGAATTATTACAAGCTAGTGAGGGATTAAGAGTTTAATTCCTAGATTATAATAGTTTGTAATATGAAGTTTGCTCAGTAGTGAAGTTGAAATCCTACGAGTGTAGGTCGTGATTTTTAATCCAGTGAGCTGAGAATTTTTCATGTAAAACTTTATTGTGTTATTTACTTACTGCTATGTGCGTTTTGTGAAAACTAACAAAAAACCCGATTCTTTATATAATTTGGTGTACCCTTAATTTTTATCAAAACTACTTTTTCCAGATGAGAACTTCTTTTGGGAAATATTTACAATTATGAAACGTGTATTACTAGCTCAGACTTACAGAGACAGAAAAATATTACGGAGAAATTTAATTAATATAGTACTGTAAATGAGTCTATAATATTTGTTTGCCCTCAACCTCCCTTACTTTTCTCTTCTCGAGGGTCCACCAAACTAAATTTTGCTTAAATTCTGAAAATGTAAATTTTCTCTATTCCTATATGAAAGAAATTGTAAGTTATAGTTTTTATTAGATTTTGAATTATCCAAACGCCAATCTTTAGAAACAAAAAAGAAGCTAAAGGGAAAATATACTTATATACTATTGAAAATAGTTCATATTTATCCTTCGTTATATTTTTTATTTAAATTTATCTCTATCATTAGCAAAGTAAATAAAAATACCTTTGTCACTAACAGTTGTCCGTAGTGAAACAGAACTCATCAACTTTTAAGCCTAAGTAGAGTTCATGCCATTGTTTTTTTACGATATCTTTTAAAATAAATAACTAAATCTGCCCCTTCCTTAATTAAAATTTTCTTCTCCTCTAAAGTCTACCACTGCTGAAATTTAAAGATTTTTTTTTTATTTTCAAAAGAAATTTTGCACAAACGAGAATTGTACATGAAAGAATGTTCAGAATCAAAAATTGTACAACCCAAATTTGAGTTTATAGATGACATTCTTTTTCTCTCTCACAAAAATCTCAAATGGGTCATGTCTCAACACCCCTTCAATACGCATCAGACAAGTACACAATAAACAAATCATCGTCGATTTTCTCCTCCTCCTTTATTTTGTTAATCACAATTTCGTGTTTTAGAAATCTTGCTCAATCACCTCAAGAACTTCAAATATTTTCTTTGACGGATTTAAATTCTAATCTTCATCAAAATTTTCACAATCTTGGTAGGCTGAAACGGTGAGAACCAACAATTTATTTGGCCATTCACTTTCTAAGTTTTCTTCTTTTGGGACAAGCTTGGTGATAAGATCACCATTAGATATGGACACATTGGTGGCACGTAGATTGCACAATTCGGGTTTTTGGAAACATGCACGTTTACAATATAGAGTTTGGTTGAGTTTCGAAACTCCTCTAAGAGTAGGCTGAAATCTAAAGAACAGCGCATGTAGTGGTGGTCTTTAGAGGAGAAGAAGACTCTAATTAAGGAAGGGGTGGGTTGAGTCATTTGTTTTAAAAGATTTTGTAAAAAATAATGACATGGAGTCCATCTAGGCTTGACAATTGATGGATTCCGTGCCACTATGGACGACAATTAGTGAGAAGGGCATTTTTATTTACTTTGCTAACAATAAGGATAAATTTAAACATAAAATATAATGGAGGATATATAAAAACTATTTTCAATATTACAAGCGTATATTCGACCTTTTCCCTGCAATCTTTAACTTCATAAATCAGTCAAATTAAACCGTTATGAAGTAAAATTATTGTAGAAATGAGTAAAATCAGATCAGCCATCAGAAGTGTCCGTTAAAGTTGACTGACACACATGCATTTATAACACATACTTTTTTGGGATAAATAACACATATTTATTAAAACTAATATCTCGTGCTTATTATAGAGTTGCAACTTTGGACTGTCTTGTACAACTTGCCGCATTTTAAGGCTTTATCCAAATTGTTAGTAATTAATACTATCATACACTAAAACCTACCATTCCTAGGTATTAGTAGTTCATTTTTTTAAATTATTCCTAAAAGTATTGGGAGAGCCGATCAAGCAGGACATAACACGATTCTAACTTAATGAAAATATGGACCTTGATAGGAAAGTGTGGAGGTCGAGCATTAAGGTTGACGGGATAAACGTTTTTCAACTCCGTACAACTAGTACGGCTAGGATGATAGTATCTTGTCTTAGAATGCTAGTGCTACATGTTATGTTCATACTATTTTTTCATTTCTGTTTTTGAGGTCGTTGGTCTTATCTTTCACGGCCTCGGTTGATGCTACTAATCACTGTCCCTTTTTCTCTTTTCGAATCGAGGATGTATCGAAAACAGTTTCTTTACTTCCAGGATAGGGTAATGTTTTATTATATATTACCCTCCTCGTGAGATTATACTGAGTTGTTGTTGTTTTCGGCTTATTGACGAGGGAGTATATATTATTATGCTAATCAACTCTTTTGGCGTGTTCAACTATGGCTTCTATGGCACTTGCTTTCTTATTCCTCTCAACAGCCTTCTCTCTCTCTTTCTTTTCTAATGCCAAAGAAACTGCTCCTATTTGCCCATTTAATTCCATTTACCAGTTTGGTGATTCACTTGCCGACACCGGAAACCGAGTTCTTATCCCCGGAATTCCTCCAACTTTCCACGCCGGCCATCTTCCTTACGGTGAAACTTACTTTGGCAAACCCACCGGCCGATTTTCAGATGGCCTTCTAGTGATTGATTACATTGCAATAGCTCTTAAACTTCCGCTGCTTAATCCTTACTTATCAAAAAACTCTTCATTTATTCACGGCGTCAATTTCGCCGTCGCCGGAAGTACGGCTCTTGACAAGTCATTCTTCGATGAAAGAAACATTAGCATTAAATCATTTAACCCTCCGTTAAGTGCGCAAGTTGAGTGGTTTAAAAATCACCTTAATTGTACTTGTAGAAGCCCAACGCTGTGCGCCAATAAGTTACGAAACGCACTCGTAAGTATTGGTACTTTTGGTGGAAATGATTATTTCACTGCCTTTTCTAATGGAAAATCCATTGAAGAGGCTAAAACTTTAGTCCCATTTACTGTCAATGCCATTGTTGAAGGCATCAAAGAAATCATTAAATTAGGAGTGAAACGGATAGTTATCTCCGGTGTTTCTCCATTTGGTTGCTTACCGTCACTGTTGTCTTCATCGCCGAGCTCCGATCCTAATGCCTACGACGAATTTGGATGTTTGAGAGATTATAATAAGTTTGCAGCATTTCACAATAACTATCTTCGAGATACAATATCTTTGGTAAGTCGTCAATATTCAGATGTTGTTATTCTATATGTAGATTATTATGGAGCCTTTCTGTCTGTTTTTCGAAGAGCCTATTATTTAGGAATAGATCGCCAATCGTTACTTAAAGCGTGTTGTGGAATTGGAGGAAAATATAACTTTAACGGGAAGAAAACATGTGGATCAAATGAGACTTCAGTTTGCTCTGACCCTTCTCGATTTATGAATTGGGACGGCGTACATCTAACCCAAAAAGCGTATCGTCATATTTCGGAGATTCTCATTGCTGATATCTTATCGAACATTGATTGTATTTGGTGAATGAATAAACCAAGGATTTTGAAAATTGATATTTTGGATAAACTAGATCAAAATATTTTGAAGATTAAGGGGCCATTCGTTTGGTATGATGTATAAGACAGTTAATTATGGTATACGAATTTGTATTGAGTTAGTACATTGTTTTGTTGTGATTGCAAACGTAAGATAACTAATTCATGTATAATTTTAAACACCAATTGATGTATTATCTTATCCCACTAGCAACATGGAATAACTAATCTAAGAATATATGCAATAGCACCAAAACGACCAAAGAAGACCGAATAGTATAATTGAAAATTCATGTTTTTAGTTTAAAATAATATACTTTGTATACATAATTTTAGTGAAAAAAACAAACACCCAACAAGAAATATCTATATACTATTAAACGTATTACTGATTCTTGCATTATTAATCTCTCATTACTAATTCATGTGTAAGATGTCTTCCAAACCAAACGACCCCCAAGCGTACAACGTCTAGTAGTCAGGGGTGAATGTAATGTTGAACCGACGAGTTCAATTGAACCCATAACTTTCGACGCGGAGTAAAGTTTTTTATGTAAAATTCATTAAAATTGCAAAAATAATAAATATGAACCAATAACTTTAAAAATATAACGGGTTCAATATTTAAAAACTTGAAACTTGAACATGTGAGATTTAACTCCTAGATCCGCCTCTGCTACTAGTATAATATACTTTGCTCCCAAATAATAATGCATAATATACCATTTTATTCTTGTCGTGCAACCTCTTTTTGATATGAAAATAAATGCATAAATTACATCGGAATTATCATGTGCTCCTAACTCTAATTAAGTCCTAACTATTTAGCTTAATATAACACTATTCAAAAGTCGGGCCAAAAACGAAAATCATTCTCTCATTAAGAGAAGAATATAAAAGATGTAATATTATTATTAACTATGCGTTAATTGTAAAGTGATATAGTGATCTTTCCCACCTTTATTTGTTTAGGTACTTTTGTAAGGAATCTCTTGGTATTAAGTTCCGGTAGGGTGGGCATAATACCGATCGAACCGAAAAAGCCGACCAAATCGAAAAATTTGGTTTTTTCGGTTTCGGTTTTTCGGTCGGTTTTCGGTTTTTAATTTTTAAAAGTTTAGTTTTCGATTTTAACGGTTCGGTTTTTCGGTTTAACCAAAAACCAAACTTTTTACTCTTTTGACCTATTAGTTTCTAAACTATAAGTGTATATGAAACCCAAAGCCAATTGCTAATCTGAAGCCCACCCCTAAAATTGATTCTGCAAGCCCAGCCCACTGCCCAACTACCCTAAGTCCCTAACGTTAATTCCTAAGAAGTAAGAACAAGAAGCCTAATCTAATCCTCTTATTTTCGAGTTTCGACCTTCCTCAATCCTCAGTTCTCAACTTCTCATCTCACTCCTCAGTAGTCAGTTCGACAGTTCTTACTTCTCTGACCTCAACTCCTCAAGGCTCAATCGTCGATCATCACTCCTCAGTTCCTCACCACTCACGAGTCACGACCCAGTACCCACCTACCACTGCCGAGTGCCGACGCCCTCACCAGTACCTCCAAAATTAGGGTTCCGACTTCCGATTGAACTCGCTCATCCTTCTTCCTCAGGTGTCAGGTTAGTGGTTACCTCTTAGCTGCGGCTCCTAGCTCCTTCTTTTTTCAAGAAATCAATTTTCTTTAATTTGTGTAGAGATACGGTTGAATAAAGAAATTATCGAAAAGTAATAATTTAAATCTTGCTAAACTAATTTTGAATTAGAAGGTCCTTCAGAAATACATACGGCTCATTCTTCATTTCTTTGTGTGTCCTTTTTTTTTCTCTTGGATAAAAAGAAAGAAAAATTATCAAAAATAATTTTCGATTTTTCTGGTTTCTGCTATTGTTTGTAGCATATATGCGCGTTAATTTCTCCTACTGTGCCGATTGCTGTTGCTGTGACTTGTGAGCCTGTGACGCCTTTTTCCTCCGCTCGTCGCTCATCAGGTTGGTGGTTACCTCCTTCGTCTGAGTTCCTTTTCAATTTTACCTCGTTGGCGTCGCTCCTCCTCCTCCTGCTGGTTTCGTTAAAATTTCGATTTTTTAGCTATTCTTTATTGTATATATGCGCATTTGCGTCTTACTTTTAGGACTCTTTCGAGTTAACAACTTTAGCTGCATTTTGCCTTCAAGTGATTTGCTAGCTTCGTGGTAATTTGATTCTAGTTTCAGCAGCAGCACTCTGTGTTAGACTGTTAGTTGGTTCTGATTTAGCAGCACTCTGTGTTAGTTAGCAGTTAGCTTCGTGGTAATTTATTCTGATTTACAAATACATGCAGCTACTGCTTATTCCTTATTGTATAATTTTGTATGCGTAACTTATTGTGGTTGAGTATTTGATTGTTGTGGTTGAGTAGTTGTGGTTGTAATGATTAAATTGTGGTTGCACAGCAGTCACAGCAGCAAGCACAATCAGCTTTTTACACTGTTTTTACACAATCAGCAAGTCAGAAACAGATTAACAGTTAACACTGCCCAAATGAGTGGCATTGCTCGCAGCCTGGCACAATTAACAGTAGGGGTTGGCACAATTATGGAAGTTGCAATCATAATGATAACAGATGCTTAGATAATGATCCAAATCCATTGAAAAGATGCTAAAAACATTTCCAACTTCCAAGGATTTTCAATTGCAAAGCACAAAATTGAATAAAATAATATCCATAACAATATATTGAGTCTACATCGGATATAAAAATCTTGAACCGTTAAAAACCAAAAAACTAAACCGCAAATAACCGAACCGAACCTTGAAAAAACCGCACTGAACCGTAAAAACTTTGGTTTGGTTTGGTTATTAAAATCAAAAACCGAAAATCGAATAAACCAAACCGAAATTCTACAAAACCGAACCGAACCGACCGATGCCCACCCCTAAGTTCCGGGACAAACCCCCTGGAAAATACCTAAATAGTCTTTGATTGCTACCTCAAATTTGGCTTAGACAAAAGGTCTTATTTTAACAAACATGAAGGACTATTTGTATTTAAGGTTATTTATCAAGGATCAAAATAAACCTACCCCTATACTTCCTACGTGTCGTTCCTCCAAATTTTCCTGTATTCACTAAAGTCCTGGTTTGAGTCTACTCAATCGGGAGCTTTATACAAATAGCCGATCGGATTTGATGTTTGTTTTTTAGCGGACATAAATTGATTGTAAATATAATCAATTATATATTATACATTGATTTTATATATATAATCGTATGCTATTTTTAGTTTAAGTGTCTGGGTGCGTCTATTTAGGTTAATTCTCGTCGAATGATTCTAATGAAAAATTAACTTAAATAGCTGCCTACTCAGGCGCTTAAACTTAAAATAGCCACTGATATATAATATATGTTTAACTTATATATAATATATTTAATCATACATAATTATTGTATAATCTATATATACTGGCAAGAAAAAATAAACAGTGAATTCGACCGCTGTTTGGGTAAAGATCCCAATTCTAATTCAGACCTTTTTTCTATAGCCCAATGATTGGCCCATATATTGTTGCTAATACTTTGGCCCATTTAAATGAATTGAAACACAAACATTCTCCTAATGTAATTTCCTGATTACACTCAGTTGTTATATTATCACCAAATAATAAGCTCGAGTAGAGAGGGGGAACAAAAATGGCGATGGCTGAGGAACAAAAGAAACGAACAATGGAGGCATTAGAGCGAAGATTTGCTCAATCCAAAGCTGAGCTTGAGTTACAGCAGCACAAGAAAAAGAAAATCTCAGTTGCTACTACAACGACAACAACTCTTGTTGAGAAAAACGGTGGACATACTCCCGAGGGCATCAATTCTTCGCCTTTGCCCTTCAAATCAAAGGCAACTTCATCTTCTATATCATCCAAAAAAGGTTTCATCTTTTTACATTTTCCTCTTTGTTTCACTGCTTTTTGTTTTAAAAAATTATTAGTCAACTATGCCTCAATTTCAAATTACTGGGGAAATACTCCATAGTCGTAGTTCGCTGTTCCAAATTAACTGGCAGTATTGCCATTTGATGAGTCAAAGGGTTTTTGATTTGACTACGACTTTTTTTTGCCCAAAGATATTTTTAGATATTGTGAGTTATAGTTTTTTTTTTCTAAAGTAGTCTATGTAAGTTTGTTTTGATTATTAAGGAATGCGTGACTGTTGTCCTTCACACTCCACCATGCTTCATTAATAAATTGTACATATTCAATGATTCTTTTAAGACAAATACAAAATTCAAACCAAAGTTACTAGGTTTAGCCGAACCCGCACTCGACATTATGGCTCTGCGGCTGGGTGTTTATACTCTCACCAAAGCTTGGAGGAAGGAAAATAGAGCAGGAAAAGTCTGCTCTTAGGTGTTTTATCTATTGTCTTTACAGTTGAGATGTATTCTAAGTGGAAAGAAACTCAGAAAGTTGAAACAAACTACACTTCTTTTTATACATAACATTGGTGTATCAGGTCAACTTGTGTGCACCTTGACTATTCCGCCGGGTACATGCTACCTCCCACCAGGTACCCGGTAACTTTGTCCACTTAGGTGAAGAAATCATCTAGTAATTTTTGCCTCTTCTGGGGTTTGAACCATGATCTCTAAGGATGTGCACCCACCTTATTGACCATTAGGCGACACTTTTGGTTGCGAGTTGAGACAAACTACACCTAGGACAAGAACTTATATTACATGCTCAATGCTGTGTTTGGGTATATCGAGTTTTATAGGATGAACCTTGATTACAACAACAACAACAACCCAGTGTATTCCCACAAGTGGGGTCTGGGGAGGATGAACCTTGATTACTAAAGAAAATCATTTTTTCATATTTACATAGACGGATAAAGTGAGGGAAAGAGAAGAAAGAGGACGAATAATGAGAGTTTTTAGGAACCGGTTTTGGCTGTAACAATGACAAAATTAGATTTATGTTTGATTAAAATCCTAATATAGCCTTCATCTGGTCACCAAATTGCCACAGTTCGTGACAGTGTATCGCTTCCTAATCATAGTGTCAGTCATTTTTTCTCTTCAATTTATTCAAGACCAACCTAGTGCTCATGCTTCCACATTTTCCCCAGAGCCTGCATTATCTGTATTCAGTAGTGGAATCCAACACTAGAACAGCTTGTCGATGTTGACCACGAAGTCCCACTATTTAGAAAGAAAGAACACACTTGCAATTACTATGTTTAATTCTTTCTCGTTGATTGGAACTGTGTTTTGGAATTATATGTGATTGGAACTGGTTTTCCGAAAGAACTTAGTTGTAATTGCATTATAAATTCACTGTATTACTGCCCGAAAATGATAAATGGAGAAGAAAACTTGTTTTATGTGACCTTATAACAGACAACACGTTTTACGTGCAGAAGATACGTGTAGTTTTTCTTTTTCCTTGGCAGCTGAATAAAATGAGGAATTTGGTTTTGTTAGAGTTTTCGGAAAAGGGTAAAATCTCTTGGAGATAGCAAATAAGCTTTTGATAGAGCAAATTGTGACAAGGCACTGATCATCAATGGAACCAACATGTTCAATCCGAAACTCACAACAATTGGTCAACCACCAAAACCGTACTCAAAACATATGACATAGAAACCAAAGGCATTGCCAAAGGTACTACGTTCATCATCTGTTAGGCGAAGCAAAAATTTGCATTTGAGTACTTAACATCAATAATCAGATGGACTAATGACATCGTCAATCTTTAGAATCATCTTAACAACCCGAGTTGCAAGCAAAATGTGCTGTTGCTTCCCAATCTGTCTTAAAGACATGTTGTTCACGCATGTCATTTGTGCCAACATCATTGCAATCTATTCCGCAAAAAGGATTGTTTTCCTTAATTTGCTGAGATTTAACAGCAGATAGATTTTCAACGTGTTGGAGACCACTATTCTCAGCAAGTGCCATTGGGATAGAATCCAAAGCATCTGCAAATGCCGTGATAGTATACTGCTCAACTCCTGGGTGTTTATCAGCTGCTGTTTCAAACAGCAATTGAGCAAGAGATCTCTGCTGAACTACCACCCATATACAATAGAATTATTGCGGATAAGATTTCTAGCCACGCACAAAGCATAATGGATACTACATTATGTCTCCTTTGTTACCACCACCGATAAATAAGGTCACAGCCTTAAATTTGCACAATGTTCAATGCATGTCATTCTGTCCTTTATTGTACCAAATGATTTCTCTAGAACCAGACTAGTTCTGTCAAGTCTTTTTAGCTGTCAACTCTTGAAACCTTGGCACAACTCTCCCACCTGAGCAATTGCTATCTGCTCCAACTCCACTCCTCCTACCCATCTAACAGCAAGTTGATTTATATGCATCAGTAAGTAGCTTGCTTCATCTAAAAAACCCCACTGGTAAATAACTGAAGTGGCACCAGCATCCTTGTATTTCTGAACCATGTCGCCGAAGTACTTCTGCTCATCCTAAAGTTTGATTTTTTTTTTTTACAGTATCAATGTCAACCTTATGCTTGGTCTTTGGTTTTGGAGGCTCAAAAGGACAAGTCAAAATGGCAATTCTTGCATCCTCAATTTGCTTTGGCATCTGAGGATGACTCGTATCTTTGCCAACTACAATTCCATAAATTAGCTCTCTATCCTATAACTTTCCACCTTTTGCTCAACTTTGTATAGGTCCAGGCGAACATCCTTCCTCTCTAAATCTGCAACAGCTAGAACTGCTTTGCCAGCAATCTTAGCCATGCAACAGCTAGATCTGCAACAGCTTGCGTTTGTTCACAATCTTAGATGAAAAAGTAGTCCTGCAGGTTTGAATCAAAGCTCATACCCTCCAAATTCAAACTTCAACTCAATTCGCTCCAAATGCTCAATTTATATCCTTGAAGCCATTTCATATCCTTCTGTGATTCAAATAGGGTGATTACCACGTTTTAACAACCTCTGCGCTTGTTCTAGAAGTGCCCAGCCATGTCAACAACTCCAGTAGTTCCATTACCAAATAATCTTGACTTCGTGACAGCTCAACCATCAAATTCTTAATCTGATTTTCGACATCCATCTGCTCCAAGATGGTTGCACCATCATTTCTGATGGTGACATCACCATTAGGGCTCTGAAGCATCTTCATGCCCTTAGAACCAAGAGAATTGGGGAGAACGCCAGCTATGACTTTTTCAGCATAAGTGTTGGCCTTTCAAGACCACCCATAAGGGGTACGTTAGCATTTACAAAGCGATGAATATTTCCTTTTCAAAAAGAATTGTTGGCCTTTTGAGCATCAAGGCCTCTCAATCTGGTTTTCTGTTCTTGCTCCTTGATTATTATGAATGGCCTACCAAATTCATCGAATGCCAACGCCATTGTTCCGCTGCTCTCTCCACCAGATAATGAGATGGCACGTAAACTTTTGCTTTGAAGAAAACATATGAAGACAATGCAATGAATTCCAGAGTGAATCTGTAGTGTATAGCAGGTTTCAGAAACCTAAGTTCAGTTCAGTGCTAAACTGTGGATTTCTTTCTTTTTGTTCTCTTTGATTTATCCATAGTTAAATTGTAGCATCCAAAAACAGTGTAAACAGTTGGCATTTTCCAGGAATGTAAGTTAAACATCTTAATGTGATACCTCTTGATTTCATTCTTTAAAAAAGTGATTCCCTCTTAATTTATCTCATCCAAACATTTTCCTGGTTTATTTGTAGGCTATTTATCTTTTTCTGGCCATCCATCTTCTCAAGGTAAAACCTTTCTATTGTATGCTTCTCTTACATTTTTATCTATAGAAAGGTATACATGAGACTAATCTAGGATGCTGAATTTCATCCTGCAACATAGATGTTGAACTGAATAATCCAGCGTACCTTCAACTCTCTCATTCAGTAGACGAGAATCTTCTGAAAAATACTAGTGAGGTAAGAATACACATGAACAAAATAATGCTTCAAGAATGTGCACTATTAATTGATAGCTTCTTTATTGCTCATCCCCTTTGTTTTTTACAGATTACTGGTACTGTTAACGATATTTTGCATGATCTTCTCCAACATGGTGATTCAGCCCAGAAATATATGCAGGGGTCAAAAAATGTGAAAGTTGATAACTGGATTCTTCTTGATAATGTTGTTCAAAAAAGTAGCATTGCTACTGGAGCTCGTAATCGGGCTTTTCAGAGACAGTCAAAGAGATCTAAAAGACATATGTCCATAAAGCAACATAAGAAATTTGGATCATTTGATTTGCCTCAAGAGTTCCACAAGTGAGTTGCACTTTCTTTTCTTTTCTTAAATAAATAAGTTTTAGCTTGTCTTTTAAAAACATTCTGCCCTTCTCAGTGAGGAATTATGTGTAGTTTTTGACTTGCTACAGTGCACTGCGTTTCTTTTCTTCTTCTTCTTCTGTTTAACTAGATGAGTTTGATTATGTCGGGAGTTGAATGCTGAAGTCTCATGGTGGTTTATAGATTTAATGTTGGTGTGATTATTTCCTTATTTTAATATTGTAAAAAAATTGGTAAGTAATCTTTTAATTAAGAGCCATCACATAAAAAGGCAGTAAGATGACCTTTTCGTGCGATGGCTCTTGAGTAAGAGATTAGCTACTGCCCTGTATCTCATGTTGCATGTGATGCCTGTCTTCTATTTGCTGTGGTAATTTTCTGCACAGTTATCCTCAAGAGAACAATAGATGGATAGGCTGCTAGTACTTCTCCCTAGTGTTATTTTCATTAGATATTGCTTATGTAGAAAGCTAAAGGCTTAAAAGGATATCTTACACCCGTGTGGTTCCGCTACATAAAATTCAATTTCCGAATGATCAAATTCAGCTGTCTACTTATTTGACTTTTTCATCTAGGATTCTAGGGACAAAGTTCTCCAACTTCTTCAGCAGGAAAGATTATACTTTTAAGGGCTCGACTTTTTGTGGCTTGCGTCTGTGGGGTCAGATTGAGCCAAATATTCCTAGACCTCGCCGTTGATGATACCTCATGGATATATAGTGCCAATGTTGGCTTGGCCATATTCCTTGTTGTTCTTATTTTGACTAGTTACGTTCCCTGTTTTCATTTGTTCTTTTATAGGTTGGGTGTCTTTTTCCCCCTTTTCTGCTCTTTTTCCTTTTTTATTTAATTTGGATACACACACACACACACACACACACACATGTTGCATTGATTTGAGCAGCAAAGTTATGTACTCACTTTCTGGTGTTGCCCAGATCATCTCTTGTTCTGAGAATTCTTTTGTGGCTTGTTCTACAGCTATGACATCTTCAAGCCAATGCACGATAAGTGGAAAGACTATGTAACAAAACTCCTGAAGAATATTGGGTTGGCTTTTTGTTTCCTCGCTTTTGTTTATGGTTTTGTTGTTCAAGAAAGAAGCCTTTTTCTCTAATGATTCAGCTAAACAGTTGACCTGTATGTCTGTCTCACCTGCAGTATTGGCCTTGCAGGAAAAATCAGCTATCACAATGTCTCCTTAATGCAGACTTACATGGTGCACTAATTTTAGGTAAATAATAAACCCACTCTCCTTTTAACTCTTTTAGGTAGACCCTTCAAAACTATTTTAAGGAAATGCTATGTTATTTGTCACTGAATCTGTCCTGTCTTAGTGTTTTACAAGGACCTAAATGTTTGTTTGAGCTAAATTACGATAACCAGTTATCTTTATCTAAAGCCTGAAGAACAGAACTGTCAATTGGGTTCACTGTGTTTAACTCTTGCACACTGGCACATGCACACAGAGAATATAACAACTTCGTTTCTGAAACATTGTGGCACTTATTTCCTGCAGTTGTTCAGTGCAAAATAGCTTGCTTAAGTGGTGTACGTGGTATCATGATTCGTGAGACCGTAGATACATTTGGAATAATCACAGAAGACAACAAATTCCAAGGTTTATATCCTGTTCAATTTTCATTTTGTTGGTTGCTAGCTATATGAACTTATGATGTAGCAAATATATGTCTTTTGCTCCACTTTCAGTAGCCCTAATACCGGAATAGAACAAATTATGATGCTTGCTGCGTCTGTCTTCTCTTTTCTTTAATTTTCTTATGCTGTATTGGTTGAGTAATTTTTGCTTGGGCTACTCACCTTGATAAGCAATGATTAAGCACCTAGTGCGGCAGTTTTTTCAAGTTCTGGTAGTTTTCGTGTCTGCTTGTGCCATTCACATTTTAGCTTTATTAGATTGTATGTTAATTTTGAACCCACAGGAAAATCGGCACCTTAGCGGATTTGTTCTTGTTCTAAAGAATTATTGTAAGAATAGTCACGCCTGCTCGGTCTCTTTCTGAGAATCTTACCTCAGCTTAGGCTCATTTGATAAATACTCATGTCCAACCTTATCCTTATTTCAGCTACTTAGTTCTTTGACTTCTCATTAAGCTGTGAGTTGTCACACGTCAATCGTTGCTGTCATTGCAACCTGAAACTTTTACTTGATACACCTTGTTGGTAAATTATGTATATTCTCCAAAATATTATTTAGATTAGCTGGTCCTTATTACAGCAACAACAACAAACCCAGTAGTTTCTCATAAGTGGGGTCTGGGGAGACTATTAGCTGGTCCTTATTATGTTATAGAAAGTTTCAGAGACAGGCTGACTAAGTCTGTAGTTCCAAAACTTGGATTTTCACATCCTGGAGAGTGTGTCCACTAAAAATCAAAATGGAGCAGTGGCCTTTACTTCATCAGTTACTGTTTTGAATGAATTAGCATCGTCTTTGAAGTAGGCTGTACTGGAATATAAGGAATGAATCATAATTCTAGATAACTTCAACCTTGTATGTGAAAGTCTTGAGTTCTTTGCATTTTTTCACAACCTAACATGTATGTAAATTTTTGGTTTGCACCATATCTTCCTAATTTTTAAGATTTGCCCCCCAAAATGTATTGATGATCTTGCAAAATCATTAAAACACTCATCAATGAAGGGGTAAAGTAGGAATGCTATAATTTTAATTCCATTTAATTTATCTTTCCAAACACACTTGAGTCTACTCTTTAGAGAGTATATATGTCATCTTGTTGGGCATAAAAGGATGAAATCTCAGTGCATACAACTCCTTTTTGAGTTTGTTTTGTGCCACCTTTTTTGTTGGAAATGCACTGTGAAAACAAAATCGA
Source organism: Nicotiana obtusifolia (assembly GCA_002018475.1). NCBI lineage: Eukaryota > Viridiplantae > Streptophyta > Magnoliopsida > Solanales > Solanaceae > Nicotiana > Nicotiana obtusifolia. Next base: position 394,199 of record MCJB01037496.1, on the reverse strand, counting down.
AAATAGACAGACAAGAATAGAAAAGTAGTTGATTAGAGGTTCAGTTTTGTTAAGAAAGGAGCCAAAACCAAAACTACAGTTATCAGATTCTATAATCGCAAGTGAATATTATTAAGCACTGCAGACTACAGACTTAATTATAGGTACATACATTAGTATGCCGTCCTGCAGCTCTACTTTTCACAAGCAGTTGTATTAAAACTCACGAGAAGCCGCCTGAAAAAGCATATTAGACAAATTGATTATTTATCTGAAAATCATTTCAGTTGAGAAGCTTTTTACATAGATAGAAATTATAGTAATCATACTTGCACCAGTGCTCTTGAGGAAACAAAACTGCCAATATTAGATACACTCATAAGTACTGGGTGTGTTTGGCAAAAATTAACTAATTTAATCAAAATTCTATTCCTTATCAATACAAATGTAATAAACAAAAATCCTCAAAACAAAAAATGTAATCAAAATTCTATTATTACTACTATTTTGACCCTTTGCAAATGAGTTGTTCTGTGACTTGCAGAAAGATGAATATATTAGGGGGCAAATCGAGGGTAGGTTGCAAATAAAATAATGATGTATACATGAGGAATGCAAAATGCAAAGAGCTCAAAATTCTTTAACCAAGCTAAGACAAAACTATTTCTGTTTCCCTTTTCCATTATACCAAGATGAGAAGGGGATGGTGCAAAAATGCAGAAGTCCGGTTCTTGTTAATACTTTTTTTCCACTGCTTTTCTTATCCAATTGCTTATCTGAACTGCAGTTGTACCAAAAAAGCTTTCTGTATTTATGCTGCAAGTGGACTGCTGGAAAGTTACATTGCTCGGAGACAAACTCAGTTCGAGAAACATGATTACATGATATTGTTTAGACGGAAATTTATCATATGGAAAATGTCTTAGCATTGTGGTAGTGGCTTCACATGGAGTACGACGTTGATGTGGATTAACTCCTATGGCAGCACATAATTTTGGCCGAGTTACTACATCATTAAGAAGACTGGAAGGTTTCATCGAAGGGTTAACCAAGTTTGACTAGTTTTAACCATGGATTTAACCAGAGTCGAGGATGACTCAAGTATTGTTCCACACGCCCCACTAGCCTCTTGACTCCTTGAAGTTATTATAGGACTTCATTATTTTGAAGTATAGGAGTAGTGTACGAGTTTTTTAATATATTAGATGATATATTTATCTGAGGCTCTATTGAAGCCTTTTGGGGTTCTTTAAGAACTCTTTGGAGTTCTTCCCTTGTCTTTGATATATTTGGATCATTTCTTAAGTAATTAGGATGTAATTCATGTTAAGGCAAACAACAGTTTTAGCCCCTGAATTATTGCTTTATTCCAATTTTGATCTTTGTGTTATTCGTGTGAGCGCCATTCGACCTTCAATTAATTTGAACGTACACTACTAGTCTCTGGAACTCCGCTCACATGGCCGCCAAAAAACTGAAGAAGGAACTCCTCCTCCTTAGTTTAAGGGCTTAAAGTCGCACAATTGAATTAATTGAAGATCTAATGTGTTCAGTCAAATAATACAAGGACTAAAACTGGAATAAAGCAATAATACAAGGATGAAAATTCCCTCTCTTTATGTTACTTTCCATGCCTTAATTTACATCGAACTTCTTTTTGAATTGGTTAAAAACTAAAATCAGCATTATTTTGTCTATCCAGACTTACTACGTACAACCATTTCTCTTTGTTTCTTTTCTTTTCTCCGCCTTATCCGATTTGCGAGTACTCCTGCAATTTTTGCTTTCTATGCTTTTGAAAATACAAATAAATAAATATATAATAGAAGAGCATTAGTTAATGCAGAATATTTTCTGAGTATTCAATAATTTATATTCTTACCGAATGAATTACATTAAAGGCATGAACTAGCACAAGCGTTACCTATTGGAACTTTGCGTTAATTACGATATACATGTTAACTTTACATTCAGTGACGGAGTCATAATTTTTTATTAAAGAAGGTCAAAATATAAAAAAGGTAAACATACAAAAAAGACAAGAAGATTCAATAAATATATATAGAGAATTTTCTTTTACCTATAGATAGACGAAAAAAAGGATTATCTTTTTATTATGATAAAACTGAGAGTTCAAACCAAAATTCAACTGAACAACTGAAATAAAGGTCTATGTGAAAATTGGGAATCCAAATCTAGCTAATTAAGAACATGTTTAATGATTCTAAACATGATCGTCATATACATAGATATGCAAACCAAAAAATATGTAAATAAATTCTACACCTGCTATCTACTGCTTTAAAAAATGGGTAATTACAGTTCTATCCTGTGAAATTGATCATTCAGATACTACAAGGCCTATGCACCGCTTTGTTTACTAAATATATGTATTAATACTTTGAGGAAACGGATAAATAGGAAAAAATAACACCACTTGACATAAATTGTGTCTTGGTGTGTTGATTATGTGCTTGATTTTGCTTTAAGAGGTTAGAGGTTCAAACCTCAATTAGCACATTTTTTTGCAATTATTTGAAAAAGTCTTTGTAGTTAAAAATTGTGATGAAGTAGAATTTTGAACTCAAGGATCTTTTTTAAGTGAAAAGTCAACAAAAGTAATAGATAAAGACTATTTATTATCTAGAGGTATGATAATTAAAGTTATTATTTCAATTCATCTACAAATTTCGACACAGCTCATAAAAATTTTAATTATCATTTCAATTCGTCTACAAATTTCGACACAGCTCATAAAAATTCCTACATACGCTCCTGCCTATAGGTTTTCGGTAAAGTTATTTCTGTGTGACCTGTAGGCCACGGGTTCGAGCCGTAGAAGCAGTCATTAATGCTTGCATTAGTGTAGGTTGTTTGCATCACATCCGTTGGGGTGTGACGCTTCCCCAGACCCTACATGAACGCAAAATACCTTGTACACCAGACTGTCGTTTTTTTATGCTACTGGAAACTTTTGTTTAGCTTCCCCTTAAATTTTACGTGGTCTTTAATACCTCCTGAACTTGGCAATTTCATAGCCTCGACCCCTGGACGCTGACAATCTATGGAAGTGTGACACACGCGTTGCCACATGATTTTTTGTCATGTGGCTTTTTTTAAAATAAAATATATATTTTTATCCTTTTAAGTCCATCAACTATTTAAATTATTCTTTTCATGCCAAAGTCTGTAAAAAAAATTGAAAAAATATTAATTTGATTATAATTTTTTATTTGGCTAAAGACGGTGATATTTTAATCAAGTTTTTTACATATTTGGTTAGGAAAAGAAGGAATACGAAGTTAGAACATATTAGCGTTGCATCTAAAAAAATAAAATAAAATACGTTGTTGGAACTCCATATATTGGCTAAATAATTATTTAAGCTAAAAATAGTAAAATTTTGACCAAATATTTGCGAATTTGACTCGAAAAAGAAAAATGCATAGTTTAAATAAATGGTCATTGCATGAAAATAAAAAGATACACAGTACTTTTTTCTTTTTGTAGAAAATACATCATTTGAACTTTATTACTTTGGCTAAATCTTCTTTCTATTTGGTTAAAATAAATGGAGTTTCAACTAACTTTTATAGACGATAAGAAATACATAGTTGAAACGTATATTTTTTGTATAAAAATATGCAATGTATATTAAGAAGAAACAACGAGAAATATAACTGGAACAAATAAATTATTATATTTGATTATGTGTGGCAATTATATTTAAAAAATACCCCACTTGGAAGCTGATTTTTCGATTTCTCTTCCTCGCCACGCACCTAAAAGAGAGTATATTAACGCTTTTTGCCACACCAGCATCTAGGTAGGTCAAGGTTATCAAATTTTCAAGTTTAGAAATATTTAAGATCACGCAAAGTTTAATAAGAGGGAACTAACCAAAAGTTGTCAAGTACGGGGGGTCTCGAACATTTCTGCCCTTTTTTTTTTTTTGTTTGTTTAAGTATGTGGAGGTTAAAATAAAGGTTAGTATAATTGCTAATGTAGTTGCAGCAGGAGCATAGGACTGAATCGACTGACCCCATACGCTACAGAGATACAGAATAACCAGAACAACGTACAAATATATGCCAAAAAGGCTTTTGATGCTATTCCTGCTGTCTCATAAACGTAGTTTTCTTTTCCAATGTCTGCGCTGCATGCATGTCACTGTTGAGTGTAGGAGATCAAATTTCAGCCCTGCCCTGCCATTATTGAGAGTCTTCTTTAGGGGAGGGTGGACGGAGTTGTCTTCTTTTTCATCTAAGGAGCATTCTATGAAACTAAAAAAAGGTTGAATATCTAATTACGTACAACTCTGGGAAAAAAAATTGTACTACTAGTTAACAGTGTGTCATGTCGGACATCCGTCGGGATCAACGAGGTTATGAAGATTCAAGTTCTTAGGACATTAATGGACTTACTAGGGAGGTGTGTCGTAAGAGCATATCTTCTCAAAGTTGATATTGGATATCGTTTCAACCATATACGGTTTTATAAGGTCAGTATTTAACTTTTTAGAAGGTAGCTTCGCGTGACTAGTAAAGTTGCTGTCACGTGACAAGTAGGTCACGGATTCAAGCCGAAAAATGAAGCTTTTTGTAGAAATGCAGAATAAGGCTGCGTATAATAGATCCTCGTAGTCCAGACCTTCCTCGGACCCTGCACATAGCGGAGCTTAGTGCACTTGGTTGCTTTTTGTTGTATTTAACTTTTTGAAACCAATGTTCTGAAATTAGAGAATGCTATATATCCATGTAGTACTCAATTTGTGTTTAATTGAAATCCTAGGTCAAGATTTCTCCTGTGGTCAGTTGTGCTGGAGTTGGGAAAGAGATAATGACGAAGCTGTTTATGGAATATAAGCACTCCGACTTGAACAGTGCGGAGTTAATTTATGACGGACACAATTGTGTATTCTCTGTCAGACAGTAGCCCTTTTCTTCCAAGGACTTTAGCGTCACACTTGTTGGCAGTGATTCAATGTAAAATGAACTATATATGTGTGTGGATATAACCCGTATAGTGTTTATTTGTTTTACATAGAGTTGGATTGATGTTATGTTTCATTTCATAATGTATTCTATAGCATTGTATTACTATAGTTTGTCATGATGTCAAGCACCAATAATATGAGAATAAATTTTTAACATTACTAAGAAAAAATAGGATATGGAGTAGGGAAAAGAATAAACTATGATTATTTAATAATAAGGAATGACAAGATGGAAGAAAAGAATAAGGAAATGATATCACCACACGAGATCCGTCATTCCATAAAGTAATATATTTTGTTGTTACGTAACGACAGATTTAACGATACGATATAATAAAATTTAAGTAACAATCAAAATAAATATTGTATTTAAAGTAACAATACGATACAATACAAGGCGTTAGAATATTATTTATCACTCCTTGTTTGTTCATTTGATTTCAGTAATGCACAGACGTTTACAATCTCAATGATTTCAGTAATGCACAGACGTTTACAATCTCTTTTGAGGTTTCCAATGTGGTAAAGGAGGTACAGACTATGCTAGATGGACAATCAGAGGCCTCGCAATCACTTATTAAAGCTCTGAATATTGTTCTTCAAGCAACGCCATCAGAAACGTTTGTTTCTCTCTTTTCTTCTTGTTTTTCTTTTCCCTTTTATTTTCTTCCCATGTCTAACCTAGCTCTAAGGGAAAGAGTAGCCCTTGCCGTAACCGGTAAAGTTACTATCATGTGATAGGAGTTTGAGCCGTGAAAACAGCCTCTTGCAGAAATATAAAATAAGGTTGTGTACAATATACCCTTGTAGTCCGATCCTTCCACCCCGCACGTAAGAGAAGCTTAGTGAACCAGGCTGCCACTAGTCTAACCTAGCTCCAACTCTTCAATTGCAGTTACCATGTAGTCGGAGAATATTTCTGCAATATGTACAAGTCCAGTAAGCTCATCGATGGCTTTGAAAACTGGAGAGCATATTCTCAATCTGTAAAGACTACACTGTCAGGCCTTTATCTTTGTATAGGTATTGTCCTACAATTAGTACGGTTGATTACTTCTATAATATTGGACCTTTTCCCTCTAATTCTTTCTGGTTTTGCGCTATGTTGCAGATACATCTGTCAAAGTAATGTATGAACCGACTTCTGTTTTTGCATTTGTTTGTAAGTATCTGAACACGGATGCAACAAAGGGGATAAATGATGAGGAGCACAGAAAGGTATCTGAAAGTTGCTCCCTTGTTCTAGAATTCTTTTCTAGTTGGAATTGCCATGTTGCTCGGACTCTCCGAAAATGTTGTTGGATGCATGTCGGATCCTCCAAAAATAGTATATTTTTTTAGGATCCAACACTAGTGCGACATCAAGTTTGGAGAGTCCGCGCAACATAAGTTGAAAGTACGTTTTAAGATTGAATTTTTCCTATGTAATTTCAGGTCAAGTGCATTCTGCAAGGTCTTCAAGTAGAAGTGATGTGTGGTGGAATCATCCAAGAATACTGGATTACCGGTTGTCAACCTAACCTATAGAAAACATAAGGTATGTAACTTACAATTTGATGCACAACTCATGAAATAGTTATTCATTTTTTTTGCTATCTGTTCAAATTTTTCCTGTTGTAGCTTCTGTAAACATGATCTCTCTATAACAGCATCCTTATATTACAATCATTCATTATAAAAGCCAAATTTTTTTTGGAACCGATTTTATGTTGTGTTATAATATGTCATATATAACAACGCTTCACAATAGCAGCCAAAAAATGTTGAAACAAACGAGGCTGTTATAGAGAGGTTTGATTGTAAATTTAATTGGATTTGAATCCGTAAAATAATTTGGACTATATTTTAAATTAAAGATATATTAGTTCAAACAAATATTATGAACTAATATAATTGGATTAATTACATAAGTCAAATATATATGAATTAAATAAATAAATCCAAATTTATTGGGCTAGCCCATTTACTTGGGCTAAAGGTGATGAACCTATTTCATTAAGCCCAAGAGGTCATCTTCCTAGAGGTCCAGTTTGGTGCCACGTGTCAAAGTGACGTCGCACGCCAAGTCAAACAGAAGAGCCAACAGAATCATGCCACGTGTCAAAATGACAAGGCATGCCAATTTAAATTAAAAGGCAATGAAACCGCGCCACATGTGCAAGTGACATGTTTAGACCAATCAAATGCGGCCTTGTCACGCTTTAATATGATCGGTCGGAAAGAATTTGTTCTCATCATAATTCTTCTCTTCCACATCATAACTCAGAAAAGATACCAGAAATCATAACAAGAAGAAAGAGAGAGCTCGTGGATTAAATAACAACAACAACCGAGTGGGATCCCACGAGTGGGGTCTGGGGAGTGTAATGTGTACGCAGATCTTATACTTACCCTGGAAGGTAGAGAGGCTGTTTCCTAAAGACTCTCGGCTCGAGAGAAAGAATAGGAATAAGTAAATAACAACAATAAGGCCAGGAAAATGATATCAATAATGTAAGAACCGTAGAAAAATAAATGGAAGAAAGCAGTAGCAATAGCAATAGCAAAAACAATAGCAACAAGCAGTAACACGACAAGGTACTAGAAAACCGAAATGGAAGATAGTACTAAAACAACCCTAATATTGGCATTCTAAGAATCGAAGACAATGTTCTAGTCAGCTAGCCCTAATAAACCTGGAACAGACCAGAAAAACACGCGACGACCTATTATCTTTCTATCCTAATCTTCGACTTCCATACCCTTGAAGTCGCGCCATGTCCTACCTGATCACCTCTCTCCATACTTCTTATGCCGCCGTCTACCTCTTCTCCTACCTGCCAGTGCCAGCTATTCACACCTCCTCACTGGGGCATCAGGCTTCTTCTTCTCATATGCCCGAACCATCTAAGCCTCGCTTCACGCATCTTATCTTCTATAGGGGCCACGCCCACTTTCTCCCTAATATCCTTATTACTAATCTTGTCCAACCTAGTACGCTCGTACATCCATCGTAACATCCTCACTTCAGCTACGTTAATCTTCTGGATATGGAAGTTCTTGACTAGACAGCATTCTGCCCCACACAGCGTAGCCGGTATACGCCTTGTAAAACTAACCTTTAAGTTTTGGTGGCACATTCTTGTCACACGGGATGCTGGATGCTAGATGCTAGATGCTAGCCTCTATTTCATCCACCTCGCCCCTATACGGTGTGTGATATCCTCGTCAATCTCCCCGTCCCCTTGGATAATTGACCCAAGATACTTGAAACTTCCAAGAGAGAGCTCGTGGATCAAACACCAAAATTTTTCTTCAAGCTTCAAGCTTTCAAGCAATCAAGTTCAAGCTCAAGAACGAAGAACAAATCAAGGTTCAAGGAGTACGAGTTCAAATCAAGCTCAAAAGCCCTTGAATTTATAGTAAAAAAGAAGAATTAGAGAAACCATTGAGATTGTAATGCTCAAATCATTTGAAATTAAATACTACGATTTTTTTTGACGCGAAATTTATTGTCTACCGCTTCAGCTCTACATTTGTCAATCGAAAACAATCTTCATTTCTATGGTTATGTTTTTTCCATTTTTGCATTTTTGTTTCTTTCTATATTAGTTTAAGAGCTTCTTCTACAATCTTCATATAGCAGAGAAGAGTACTATTGCCATAACGTTCATGATAATCCTTAGGTTAGTTAACACTGAAAATTCTACGATATAACATGGTACAATCATGCCGTTTTTGATTTTATGGCAATTATTATAATTTCCCCGTACTATTTTATGTTCATTCTGGGATAACTAGTTTTTCTCACAATTTCTTTTGAATAAGCTTTGAGTATGGAGAGAAGGAAACGTCTGTTGTTGAGTACTTCCGGCAACGATATGGCTTGAAAGTCTCGTATCCAATGTTGCCTGCAATTCTAGTGGGTGGCACAGAAAGTCTTCCGATGGAGGTTAGTTGCTATTAGTGCACCTCAGCATCCTGCCATTTCATTTTTCATCATTTTCCTGTTATCTCTCGTTATGCGCTACTTCTTTTGTGTTTTGATCTATAGCTAGATTTATCACAGTTTTGCCAAATTGCCGAGGACAAGTTCGCAAAAAGTTAAATTTTGAGCAGCACAATCATTTGGATAACAAAGCACATGAAAGAGTTAGAGAAGGTCGCATAAAGGAGGCATGCCATCTTACTGAGAACTAGCTCTGATTACAATAATTTTGCATTAAATTTGTTTGAATTAGATGTTCCTTCTGCTCTGCAGATTGTGGTGTCAGACTATGCATATCCAGTGAATGAACATTTTGGAATTAAAGTTGCAACGGAACTCACTACCATCAAAACACGAATTCTTGACCCTCCAACGGTAATTGCTTGAACTATGCTATCCATGAATTCTTTAAAACTTTAATTTAACACGAGTTTGAACATCTGCACCTTTCTTGGACTTGTAGCTTGATTATGCCCATTGCTACGAAACACAAGTCTATCCAACATCTGGTGTGTGGAGTATGAAGGATAAGGTAATTTCAGTAGTCACTTATTTTTCTCAAGCAATTCTGAATTCATTGAGGTGAGTAGTTATATTTGAAACTTGAGTACTTATTCCTGACATCGTTCTAGCGGTTTCTTTTTCTTATTCATGCGTATTGTTCATTTTGTTGTTATTTTGATTTTTTTTGTTCTTCATTTATTTATCATTTATGAAGGCATAATGGTACTTATTTTTTAAGTTGTAAAGAACTCACAACTGAATGCATCTGCATCTCTTTCCATATGCGTAAACATGTCATATTGAGTAGTATTAAATTCCCAATGACATTCACTCTCAGTATTTAGGCTCTTTATCTATGATTATTGCTTAGCAAATGATTGAAAGTAGCAAGGTAGACTTCTGGACCCGTGTCAGCTTCTCAGGGGTTAGTCCGTCGCAGTTTTGCAAAGAACTGATTGGCATATGCCATGAGAAAGGGGTGGTAAGGCATATTTCACTTTCATAAAAGTGTTGTTGCCTTTGTTTATCAAGAGTCACGTGCTCGGTCTTCTTGTCTTTGATTATAGGTGTTTGGAAAGAACTCTCTCATACCATATGTGAAAGCCAGTTCTGATGATATCGAGACAACTTTGCGTAGCATCCATGAAAGGTCTACTACTGCACTAAATCGTTTGGGGCATCAGCAGAAACAGCTCCGGCTGTTAATTTTTATTCTTCCTGAAAATTCTAAGTGTTATGGTGAGTAAGACCAGATTGTTAAGTTACTTTCCAAGCAGAAGGAAAATCGTAGTTGGTGAAGGAAAATTCATAACACCTTGATATTGTGTCCCAATGTTGTCGGCCCTATAAAGTATCTAAAGCTCATAAGACGTATCTTATAGGCCTGGCTCTCAAGATCAATGTCAAAGTTAGTTGATAGTTAATCACAAGTCCTCGTGGGAACGATACTCTACTTATCACTTTATTACTTGTGGACCACGTATACTTGCGTGTGTATTTTGGAGCAACAGTTAGTCATGGCTAGACTTGCTAAGTTACGTTGTTCCATGTTTTTAAAGGAAGATTCTACTTATTTTAAATCTTTTGCTATTAAATTTCATTTTAGGTTGGTGGAAGCAACAACAGCTTGGTGAAACCACTCTAGAGAGAAATAGCTCGCATATATGATAAACCAATAATAGTATTTGGTGCTGATGTGACACATCTGGGCGAAGGAAAATCATCCATAGCTGCAGTATGTTGAAGTCTATTAATCATATCTCTAGATTTTAAATTACTTGTGATAGATGATCTTCCACACTGCATCAAAAATAATTTTTTTACAGGTGGTCGCTTCAATGAATTGGCCCGGGATTACAAAATACAAAGGGCTGATTTTTGCACAGACTTGCTGGAAAGAGATCATTGAGGACCTGTATAATCTTGTTAGGTAAAAATCCTTAATTATGGCCCATGGTTTAATTTTTCTTATCAAAGCTCTTGTCATCTCTAGTTAAATTTTACAGGGATTTATTGAACGAATTTATAGTCTCTACAAATGTCCGGCCTGCTAAAGTTATATTTTACAGGTTAGTTCTTATTCTTGTTGATTAGCTAGTGATTTTGTGATCCAGTTTTTCACATTAATCTATGGTTTGATTCATTATAAAATGGCAGAGATGGAGTAGGGGAAGGAGAATTCGAGAAGGTTTTGTCAATGGAAGTAGAAGCAGTTAAAAAGGTATAAAATACAGTTTTGCTAAATTGTGTTGTTCTTTGTAGTGTTGTGATGTTATCCAGCTCAAAAAATAATCTTTCTTCAGGCATGTAATGACATGAACTGTAGAGCAGACATCACATTTGTAGTTCTGGTTAAGAGGAATCGGACACGCTTCTTCTGTGTTGGTGATTTGCTGCTGAAAGTTCCAGCACTGGATCAGGCATCAAAACTCAGTTTCAATGTATCGTATAAGCATGAGTGCGTATAACAATATGTGCAAATCTAAAATAGATCGAAAATATGATTGTTACTACCTTTTTAGGTCTCGTCGTTGACACGGACATCTGTCATCCATCTGTCACTGATTTTTACTTGTGCAGTCAGCCGCCTCCGTGTAAGGTACTTCTTTTTGTGTGTGTGGAAATAGGTAATAATTGTATTAAAATGCCACTAAGGGGTTTGATTGATGTTGCTTCTTCCTTTTATCTTTTTTAAGCCGAAGTCTACCGAAAACAACCTCTCTGTCTTCCTATAGATAGGGGTAAGATATGCGTACACACTACCTTTTTCGGACCCTACTCGTGAAATTTCACGAGGTTTGTTGTTGCTGTAAAATGGCACTAAAAAAGTGCAACATAAGTATGTACATCATTAGCCAAGAACTATGAGCTACAGGTTGCATCCTTTTCCTATTCTTGTAGGGCATCTACAAAATCTAACACATTTTCAGCATCAATTGCATATTCTTCTTTACATCAAAAATAATTCATTTTGATCCTTACTAGTGGAGAGTCTTTCTCGTCTTCAAAACATCTTGAGTTCATTCTTTTCAGTGTCCACCAAATCCTAGCAGCAATGGTGTTCCACCACTTTGCTAGTCTTTTTTATCTATGCATGTTGGGCATGACCAATAGAACACCTATTATCTTAAGAAACAGTTGCCACAACAGAGAGCTAACCTGGCAATGTATAAACAAATGAGTGATGGTTTCTAATCTTTCTCCACACAAGTAACATCTTGCACAGGGCGGATGTAGAGTTACAGCGTCGGATTCATCTGAACCCAGTATTTTTGGCATAGAACATAAATTTATGTGTAACAATACACTAAAATTGCAACAAATGGTAGGTCTGAATCCGTAAGTTTAAAAAAATATAATGGGTTCAATACTAAGAACATTTAAAGGTTGAATCCATAAAGTTAAAAATTTTGGATCCGCCCCTGATCTTGCACATAGTTGAAAACCTCTTAAGCTCCCTTGTGTTAGGCATGCCTCTTTAGCCACTTACCAAGTAAAGCATGCAACTTTTTAGTGGGGATTTTGTCTTCTATATCTTCCTCCATAGCCAATGTGCATTCTGTTGAGTAGATAACTTCAGAGTGTTACATGAATTAACAGTGAAGATCCCACTTGAAGAAGGTTTCTACACCAGTCTGTCCTTGGAATCTGCTAGCTCTGAACAAGCTCTTCCTAGCTCCCAATCATTTGAATTTCTTCTAAATTGAACAGACCAAACATTGTGCTCTCTGCCGGTTGCAAGTGAAGCTTCCTTATATTGCGCTAAATTATATAAATCAGAAAATTTTTGTTCTAGTGGCCAGTGGCAGTGTTGTCAAAGGTGCGCTTAAAGCGCTTAAGCCTTGAAGCGAGATGCAAAACTTGTTGAGCGTTTCTCCTTGCTTATCGGGCACTTCAGTTTCGTAATCAAAGCTCTAAGACATACTTTTTCTTGTCGATGATTTTAATCCTGAATAGGCGACACTAAACAACTGATATTTTACTTTATCTTAATTTTAATCCAATTTCTTTGTCTATATAGTTGTTATTCGTGCTTATAATTAGTAGTTTTGGACTATTCATATATACTTGTATATTTTCGCTATTTATGCCTTTCTTCATTAAAGCCGGCGTTTTATTTGCGCTTTGCTCTTAAAACCTCAATGGACTTTAGAGTTTTTTTGTGCTTTTTGCCTTTGATAACATTGGACAGTGGCCAAAAATGAAGGTAAATCTGTCAATTCAGTCCTTGTTAGTTTATATTAGCCATCCCATCAGGTACAGCGTGTTGCTCGATGATAGCAAATTTACGCCTGATGAGATACAAAACTTCACAAACAGGTTATGCTACACGTACGCAACGTGCACATCATCACTTTCCTTAGGTTAGTTGCTAGCTCTTTTGATTCTAAATCTTGTATGTTTCCTATAGACAATGCTCTCTTCTTCTAGTAATTATGGATTTTTGTGCAGTGCCACCTGCCCATTATGCCCATTTACTAGCATCTCGGGCGCGATACTATGTTGAGGAAGATAGAGGGGATGGTAAAGTAATGGAGTTGCCTAAAATTAAGGACATAGTTAAAAAGTCCATGTTTTTCTGTTAAGTACATGTTAAAGCTAACTCTTGTAGATAGTTGACAACAAAAATGTCTTTATTCAGCAACTATTGTACTTTCTGTTATCTAATTCGGGATATGACGGTATTAAGTGCATGAACAGCTATGTTGTTTTCTGCTATTTCTTTTACCGAAATATTGCCAATTTCTATTAAACAGCTCCTTTGGGTTTATTGAAATGCAACAAGTGAAGAATAGTTGCAATATATATAATCCTCAGGACAAAACATTCAGGACACAACGTGTGGTTAAGAGGTCACAGATTCACACCTTAAAAATAGACTCTTGCGAGTTGCGAAAATGTAAGACAAGGCTGTTTACGGAAAACCAAATGTGGTTTGACCCTTTTGCGGATTCACGCATAATGAGAGCTTAATGTATAGTGCTATCCTCTCTTTTTTTAATAAGATTTGGCTTCTCGATGTCCTTACAAGTGTAACTAGGTCTAGGTTGAAGGGAAATCATTCTTTTAGGTTCGTACTATAAACATAAATTGGAAAACCACTAAAAGTAAATATTACTTTGTGAACTCATAATTTTATAATAGTAGTAAGCTTAATGTCAAGAACATGAACCCATTAAGTTTAAATCCTAGAGTTGCCTCCGCACGTAAATTGTAAGATATGTGTTGCACATTGACTCTCAGAATTGAACATTCACACGACTGAGTTGCATAAAGTCATAGAACATATGGAAAGAAAAGAACAATCATTTAAGAAAACTACTTTCTTAGTTGTAAGTTGAAGGAAATGGCTGAAATTGTGGCATACTTTTGGTCTACTAACATAAGCTATATATAATTATAAAGCAAGGCAATATCGCCCTTGGATTCAAAATATTAACCTCTTTAGTACCATCAAATTGATTCCTCTTTACTTCAACAGAATCCAACTCTCCTTTGTTTTCTCCTCTGCAGGTTGCTATCACTCTTGAAACTATAATAGCATTCTTTGAAACTCCATCATCTCCAAATTGCTTAATAACTTTTCTATGTGCACTCCAACTACTAGTAGATAATGGTTCAGGCCAATTAGTTTTCTCATTTCCATAATTTCGGCCTATGATTTTGCATACACCACAACTCTTCTTGCTACAAATTCTTGGACACTTATTATCAACACCTAACGAACAAGTAATAGTTGCACCATGGTAGAAAACTCTTTCTGCTCGTCTTTTACTAGACGATATCGGAAATCTTGAATTTATCATCTTTTTACATTCTTCAAAACTTTCACAAACTTTTTCACTATGATTCACTTTCAATATTTTTTCAATTGTATATCCCACTCCACGCTGCCATCCGGTACGAAAAATAGCTTCCACAATGGTTTTTGAAGGTTGCCCTTCAACAATCTCTTCTAAAAGCTTAAGTGGTTTGTGCACATTCAATTTTGGAGAATCACAAAGGTTAGTACAAGAATTGAAAACTAATACCTTTCTTGATTTTGATATCCCTTTGTTTTCAAGTGGATTTGAACTAGTTTTTGGAGGAGGAGGAGAAGGATTTTTTTCTTTTTTAGGAGAAGTGGAATTTTCCTTTGGTTTGAAACATCTAATAGTAGAGCTTGGGTGACAAACAAGAATTGCTAGAGAAGTCATTAAAAGACATTTTTCAGCCATTTCTAAGTCTCTTTTGGTAATGAGATGATGGTCAAAATTTGTCACATATTCTTATTTCAAAAGGGCTAAGAAAATCTCCATATTAATTATCAAAATCCAGAAAAATATTTAATATTATATTCTTTAGAACTTTATAATATGGAGATCAGAAATTACGCTAGGTGTAAAGTTCAGATTTGGAAATGATTTTTACCTCGCTAAGATTCTTTTTTTTGTTTTAAATGATGAAGAGAATATAACCATTCCTTCACCTTTATTAACGTAGTCTACAAAGGAATATTACCTAGGGAAAAAAAAAAAGGAAACTTAAGGGCCATTATTTGATTGGCTCAATCAAATCCGGAGATTATAATCCGAAACTTAGAGATTCTAATGAGTTAGATTTATTATGATATTTGTCATTGAGTAAATAAAACAATTAGGGGCCATTTGATCGGAGGGATTAAGCGAGTTATCCCGATTTAAAATTTGGGATTATATCTCTCCTATATTTGGTTGAGAGTAGGAGGAATTTTCAGAAACCACTATTGTTTAGTGGCTGTTAATTTCCTATAGCTACCATATACATAATTAGTTCTTATAGCTACTATTCAGTTGTTACGGTAGTGTAATCGCTGTATTCTTGCTACTGTACTTATGAATACAGCAGCAAATAACACATAAAAATCAGGGTAGTCCCAGCTGTATGCGCATGTATTCACATGTATTTGTGCAATGTATTCATGAATACAGTAACAGTAATCAACTTAAAAATAGGTATGTCGAGCTGTCTAAGTGAGAGGAAAAACATAAATAGCATATTTCATGCCTTATCTCATGCCTTATTTCATGCCTCAATGGTAGTATATAAAATAAATACTTAATTTGCTATTAAACATAAAAAGTAGCTATAGAAAATAATATTTTAAAATAATTTTAATTTATAATAAATTGGGTGTATACCTTTTTTATAGAAGGTAAAATTTCCTTTTATTTTCCATAATATAGTCGACGTGTATGGCTATTTTGATCAAATTTTACCGATTCATTTACTTGTAAACTATTTCAGTGTAACTTTTATTAGTTATATTTCATTAAGGATTTAATTAGGTAAATCATAACTCATAGATTTCAGTTCAGTTATTGGCACATACCATTACATTTTAAAAAAAAAAAAAAAACTCTTCCTATGGTAAGATTTGTCCAGCCAAAAAAAATTGTACTATACACAATAAGTATAAATATTCTTGCTCAAACTCAAAAAAGTCTCATAGAGGTAGATACTTTTCCAATTAGAATTGAATATTAGTTCTTCCTCTCCAATAAGATCTATCCTGCAAATAAACAAATATTTTCCTAAAGCTCTTTAAGATACCTTATCAAATATAAGAAAAAAACTAAAATTCAAGTAGGAAGACGTTTAGTTGAATGCAGAGGTCGAAATATTTTGTGAAGTTAAATTTACAATTCTATCCTATATGGATTATTTTTTCGAATGAATTTAGCCCTGTAAGGATATAATAGTCTATTAATATTTTGAGAATATTTTTATCGTTTAATATTTAGAGCGAAACATTCATGTTTTTATAATAATAATAATATTAATTAATATAGATATATATAAATATAGATATAGATAATATGATTTGATGTACAAAAATCCGCAATTCTATTTGAAAATATTTGTATAGGTAATATGGTCGATTCAAGATATTTAATGGCCGTGAAATGCCTCGGCACCAATTATTCCTTCGTAGTAACTGATACAAATTTAACATACAAATATTTTGTATAATCATATATATATATATATGTATTCTATCATTTATTTGTGACTTTTAGCACAGGAAACGTATTTTGGTTTGTAATTCAGATATAAGGAAATAAATATTTGGGTTATTTAAACCTTTTTCCGTATATGTATTTTGACAATTGATTTTTTTTTAAAATATATTATGATGATTGAGGACTGTGGCAATTTCATCCCTTATTGAGTTAGCTATATGGAAATTAATATTCTTTATTCTATAGGAATTTACACTTTTATTTTATTACTCAAACATAACATTTATAATATTTTAAAAACTTTTTTGATGGGGAAGTCTATAAAAATGGGGAGGATGGTGTGTCCAGGAGACTAGATGGGTGGGTACACTAATGCGCGGAATGTCAACGGGTATGAATTGTGGTATTCGGGACGTTCTAGGGGCAAAAATGGGATAGGAATTTTAGTAGATAGAGATCTTAGGGAGCTGTTGGTAGATGTTAAGAAGGTTAACGATAGGTTATTGGTTATTAAATTAGTGGTTGATGGGCTTACTTTAAGCGTGATTAGCGCATACGCACCGCAAGCACGCTTGGACGAGGAGATCAAAAGGCATTTCTGGGAGGATTTGGATAAGGTGATGTGCAGTATTCCGCACACCGGGAAGCTTTTCATATGAGGTGATTTTAATGGCCATATTGAAAAGACGGCTGGGGGTATGAGGATGTGCAGGGCGGGTTCGGTTTTGGAGTTACGAACGAAGGTGGTGCTTCGCTGCTGGATTTTGCTAAAGCTTTTGATCTAGTGGTAGTTAACTCGTGTTTCAGAAGAAGGAGGCACACTTGGTCACGTTCTGGAGTATGGTGGCCAAGACCCATATTGATTATCTTCTCTGCAGGAAGAGAGACAGAGGTCTATGCACGGATTGCAAAGTTGTACCAAGTGAGTGGCTTTCTACACAACACAGGCTCTTGGTTATGGACTTGGGGATTAAGAAAGCGAGGAAGAAAAGAGCAGTGAATGGCCACCCCAAGATCAAGTGGGGAGCCTTGAATAAAGACAAAACTCAAGAGTTGGGGAAGAAGTTGTCGGTTATGGGGGGCATGGAGGAGTAGGGGGGATGCGAGCAATATGTGGACCACGACAGCGAGCTATATTAGGGAAGCTGCTAGGGGTCACGAATCGCCACTCTAGAGGTTACAAAGTGGGCTGGTGGTGGAATGGAGAGGTCCAAGGAAAAGTGAAAGCCAAAAAAGCGACGTTTATGAAACTAATGGGGAGCGCCGACGAGGAGGAGAAAAGGACGCATGAGCACTATAAGAAAGCAAAGAAAGAGGCGAAGTTAGAGGCCATGACAGCGAGAATTGCAACCTTTGAGCGCTTATATGAGGAACTTGGGGCAGATGCGGTGACAAGAAATTGTTCAAGTTAGCCAAGGCAAGGGAGAAGAAGGCTCAAGACCTGAACCAAGTGAGGTGCATCAAAAACGAGGAATGCAAGGTGTTGGTGGAAGAGGCGTGTGTTAGGCGCAGGTTACAGACATACTTCCATAGACTCCTGAACGAGGAAGGGGACAGGAGCACTGTGTTCAGGGAGTTGGAGAACTCAGAAAGCCAGCGAGATTTCAGGTTTTGTAGGCGTATTAAGATTGGCGAAGTTGAGGAGGCTATGCGAAAGATGAGTAGGGATAGGGCGACCGAACCAGACGAGATTCCAGAAGAATTTTGAAAGGAAGCAGGCCGGGCAAGGTTGGAGTGGCTTACTGGATTGTTTAATGTCAATTTTAGGACGAAGTGGATGCCGGAAGAATGGAGTTGGAGTGTGATGGTCCCATTGTACAAGAACAAGGGGGATGTCCAGAATTGCACCAACTATAGGGGTATCAAGATGTTGAGTCATACCATGAAAATTTGGGAGAGGGTAGTGGAGAGGAGGGTGAGAAGGAGTGTGTCTATTTCGGAGAATCAGTTCGGATTCATGCCGGGCGGTCGACTACAGAAGCCATCCATCTTGTGAGGAGGTTGATGGAGCAGTATAGAGAGAGGAAGAAGGGCTTACATATGGTGTCCATTGACTTAGAAAAAGCCTACGACAAAGTCCCTAAGGAGGTTCTATGGAGATGTTTTGAGGACCGTGGGAGGGGATTCTAATTATTTTTCAGTGGTGATGGATTGCATCAGGAATCAGCTCTTAGCCCATTTTTATTTGCCCTAGCGATGGATGAGTTGACGCGTAACATACAGGGAGAAGGGCCATGGTGTATGTTATTTGCAGATGATATAGTGCTTATTGACGAGATGCGAGGCGGGATTAATGCTAAGCTGGAGGTATGAAGACAAACCCTGGAGTCTAAAGGTTTCAAGTTGAGCAGGACAAAAACAGAATGCTTGGGGTGCAAGTTCAGTATTGGGACGCATGAAGCAGAAGTGGACGTGAAGCTTGATACCCAAGTCATCTACAAGAGAGATAGATTTAAATACCTTGGGTCTATTATACAAAGTAACGGGAAGATTAACGAGGATGTCACACACCGTATAAGAGTGGGATGGTTGAAATGGAGGCTTGCTTCTGGTGTTTTGTGTGATAGGAATGTGCCACCTAGACTTAAGGACAAGTTCTACAAAGCGGTAGTTAGACCGACCATGTTGCACGGAGCCGAGTGTTGGCCAGCTGATAAGTGGGGATTTTGGCTATTTATTAGCGCCTATTAGCTTTCTTTTTAGTCCAAAAATGTTTAATTGTATTCTCGAAAACTGATGAAATGTGCTTAATTGCAAAAATATTGGAAGATGAACTCACGAGATAAAATCCAACTCAAGAAGGAGTAATATGAACTCAAGGACAAAAAAAGGCACAAAAGCTCAGAAGTGCGGACCACAGAATATCATCTACGGCCGCAGGCGATAAAGGAAAATCCATTAGAGACTGGTTCAAGGTGCGATCCGCACATGAATTATGCGGCCGCAGAAGCTGGGTCAGAGCAAATTTTCAGACAATCTGCAATTCAAGTCTAGCAAAAGTGCGGACCGCACAATTATTGTGCTGCCGCAGAAGAAGAGTTGTGCGCGGCCGCACATGTAAAAGTGCGGACCGCAAAAAGAGTGCAGTGCGGCCGCAGTTCAGAACTATGCAGCCGTAGACTTTCAATCCTGTCAAGCTGAAGAAAAGTGCGGACCTCACATGGAATTATGCGGCCGCAGAACCTCCGGAAGGGCATTTTTGTCCGAAATTTTCAGCCCTGTATAAATAGACAAGTTTCACATTTTTAGGTTAACTTTTGATATCAGCAGCTACAGTAGCCGTTTTTCATTACTTCTTTTAGTAGTTTTTCATATTTTGAGCTATTTTAACATAGATTTTATCATTTCAATCTTGCAATATGAGTTTAATTATCGTTTCTTCTTCTATTTTTTCAATTTCAAGCATGAGTAACTAGATTTTCACTAGGGTTATGACCTAACCCTAGTATGTAAACTTAATGGGTGTTTGATTTATTGCTTGTTATGGTTGGGTGTTTATTATTTAGCCTTGTTCTTGCTTTTATTTGACGAATTAATGGTTGCAAACAGTAGTTAATGCCTATTTGACTTGGTCTCTACTTGAGAAAGAGAGACTTTAGTCTTGGAAAACTTGGCTAGCAAGAAATTAGGTCAGCCAAGAGATTGATAAACTCAATTAAAGGGTTGAACTAAGAGATAGTAAAACCCGACTTGAGCTTTTTATCAATCATTTTGTTCAATACCCATTTGGACTTGAGAAAGCTAAATTGGGAAAATCACTCTCTGACCGAGAGGTATTGAGTGGGTAACCGAGTATTGATAGCTATAATACACCCCAACCAATAAAACAAGCTTTAAAGTTTACAACCCGTTAGGCAAACACCTAGGCGAAGGTCATACCCCTAGGCTTTTTACAACATTTGAAAAACAACAAAAATAATCTTCTAGTTTTATTTCTTACATTGCAATTGTGGTGTATATTAAACTTTAAAACAACCAAATTTTGCGGAAGTGTAAATTTAGATATACAAACTCACACACTAAGATATATACTACTGACTCCCATACATACAGCTCCCTGCAGAATTCGACCTCGACTCTTGTTGGGTATTACTATTGCATCGATCGTTTTCATAACCTCAAATAGAGGAGTGAAATTGGACGAGATCAATTTTTGGCGCCGTTGCTGGGGAGCTAAAAAAACGGTGTTAGCTATATATTTAGGTGTGTTTTTGGGATATCTTCGTTTCCTTCCTTGTTACTAACGTGTGAGTATTATATGTGCAATCATGGAAAACAACGAGCTCGGAAACGTAGCTTTGGGGGATGTGTACATGGAGGATGATCAAATGGATGAGGTCCCTCTTGAACCTCAAGCCAACAGACAAGGCCGAGCGCCTCAAGACAATGTTCCCCCACCTCCAGCACGAGCGGCTCCATACCGGGTGTTGCCGAATAAAGGGTATGCAAGTGCTATAGTCCCTCCCCGTATTAGGGAGGGCAACTTCCAAATAACCAACGTGATTCTCACTTTGCTCGAGCGATGAGGGTTCTTCATTAGTGCACCGGGTCAAAATGCATATAAACACTTGAAGGGGTTCGTCGATACATGTTGGAGGAGCAAACAAACAAATGTCTCCGAGGATTCTTTGAGGCTAAGGCTTTTTCCTTTCTCTCTACGGGGAAAGCTTTAGATTGGTTGGAACGTTTGCCAAATCATTTCATTCATACTTGGGATGAACTAGTAGAGAAATTTATTTCCAAGTACTTCTCTCCCGGGCACATGGCTATTCTTCGGGATGAAATTCCAGTATTCAAGCAAGATCCCAGTGAACCACAACATGAGATATGGGAAAGGTATAGAACAATGGTGGAAGAGTTCCCCAACAACGATATGACGGAGAACATAATTCAACAAACTTTCTATCGGGGAATTAATACCACCAACCAATGTGTAGTGAATCAACTTGCCGGTTGAAATTTCATGACTACGCCTTATGCGGAGGTGTGTGATATTTTGGATGAGCTGGAGGATACTTCATCGGCGTGGCAATCTAGAGCCAATTTTCCACAAGGTGACCCCAATGTGATTCTTCTTCATAAAGAGTTACATGACCATGAACAAGCCATAGCCGAGTTGACAACCACCATGAACCAATTGGCAAATGCTCAACTTCAACAAGTGCAAAACCCAAGGCAAGTCAATGCTATGGAGGGAGTCAATATGATGGTGAACAAGCAAAGAACAAGAAGTCCACAAGTGCAACAAAGAGTGAACAATTTTGTGCAAGATGATAGTGGATTTGATCAAGGTGATTCTTATGATGACCAAGAAGAAGAGGTCCAATATGTGAACAATTTCCAAGGGCAAAGAAATAACTTCCAAAGACCTAGTCAACAACAATGGAGACCTTCAAACAATCAAGGCAATTTGGAATTCTCAAAATCAAGGTAATTGGAATGGTGGAAACAATCAAGGAAATTGCAATAACAACAATCAAGGCAATTGGAGTGGAAGCAACAACCAAGGAAATTGGCATACCAATAATAACCAAGGCAATTGGGGAGGCAACAACCAATGCGGGTGGAACAACAATCAAGGAAATCGAGGGGTCGGGTTTTCAAAGGCCCCCGATGTTTCAACAACCAAGCAACCCATCCCCTTATCCTTCCTATGCTCCTAGTTCGTCCAACAATGAAATGGGCCGTATCGAGAACATGTTCAAACAAATTATGGACAAGAATGCAAATTCCGATGCCCAACTTACTTCACACAATACATCGTTCCACAATCTAGATGTTCAAATGGGTCAAATCTCTCAAGCGTTAAATTCTCATTCTAAAAGGGGCACTACCAAGTGACACAGTGGTGAACCCGAACGGTAGGAACAATTTGGGGCATGCCATGGCCGTTACTACAAGAAGTGGAAAAGGTGGGAATGCACCCACCTCAAGTCAAAGGCAACTTGTGGATGATGAGCAAGTGGTAGAAGAAGAGGAGATCTCAACCAATGTAGTGAAATCTAATGATGAAGTGCGGATTGATATTAATGACACGGTGGACGAGACTCAAGAGGAAGTGAAACCGTCTAAGAAGCATGTGATTGACATACTGGAACCGGTAGTGCAAAAAGCTAAAGCACCATTGCCTAAGCTACCTCCTCCATATCCTCAAAGGCTCGCCAAGAAAAATGGCAAGGACCAATTCAAAAAGTTCATTGACATGATGAAGAGTCTCTCGATAAATATGCCATTAGTTGAAGTCTTGGAGCAAATGCCCAGTTATGCAAAGTTTATGAAGGATTTGGTGACAAAGAAACGGTCGATGAATTTTGAAACTATTAAAGTCACTCATCAAGTGAGTGCAATTGTGCATTCGATGGCTCCTAAATTGGAAGATCCCGGTGCTTTCATAATCCCTTGTACCATTAGAATTGCAGAGTTTGCCAAAGCTCTTTGTGATCTTGGGGCGAGTATCAATTTGATGCCCTATTCGGTTTTCAAGACCTTGGGAATTGGGAAACCAAGACCCACATCTATGAGATTACAAATGGCCGATCGTACAATGAAGAGACCGTTGGGGGTGATTGAAGATGTATTGGTTTATGTCGATAAGTTCATTCTCCCGGCGGATTTTGTTATTCTTGATTGTGAAGTGGACTATGAGGTGTCGATTATTCTTGGAAGACCTTTCCTTGCTATGGGAAGGCTCTTGTTGATGTGGAATTCGGAGAACTCACTTTCCGGGTGGGTGATGAAAAGGTAGTTTTCCACTGTGCAAATCTATACGGCAACCAAATAGCAATGAAGTATGTTCTTTTGTGGAATTGGTGACCGATGTGATTATTGATGATACAAGCGCCACGATTAATGTGGGTGACATGTTGGAGGCCGTCTTGCTCAATTTTGATGATGGCGAGATAGATGGCTTCAAAAAATGTGTTAATTCTTCGCAAGGAATGGGTTCGTATAACTATGCACCCCGAAAACTTTCCTTGGATCTTGAGAATAGGAAAACTCCTCCTACAAAGCCTTCAATTGAAGAGCCTCCTATTTTGGAGTTGAAGCCATTATCTCCACATCTCAGGTATGAATTCCTTGGCCCTTGCTCTACTTTATTGGTTATTTTTTCCTCTTGTTTGACTAACGTGCAGTTTGACTCTATATTGGTGGTGCTCCACAAGAGGAAGAAAGCTATTGGGTGGACTTTGGCGGATATTCGGGGAATAAGCCCCGCATTTTGCATGCACAAGATTAACTTGGAGGAAGATGCCAAACCCTCTATTGAACATTAAAGAAGACTCAATGAATCCATGCAAGATGTGGTAAAAAAGGAGATTATCAAATGGTTTGATGCCAGGGTGGTCTACCCTATTTCTAACAGTTCGTGGACTTCTCCGGTACAAAGTGTCCCGAAAAGGGGGCATAACAGTGGCCACCAATGACAAGAACGATTTGATTCTTACAAGAACGGTGACCGGGTGGAGAGTGTGTATGGACTATCGGAAGCTAAACAAAGTCACGAGGAAAGACCATTTTCTAGTCCCTTCCTTGACCAAATGCTTGATAGGTTAGGCGGTTGTGCTTTCTATTGCTTTCTAGATGGATATTCGGGCTACAACCAAATCCTTATAGCCCCGGAAGATCAATAGAAAACAACTTTCACTTGTCCCTATGGCACTTTCACTTTCAAGCGGATGCCATTTGGCTTATGAAATGCACCGATGACTTTTCAATGGCGTATAATGACGATCTTTACGGATATGGTAGAAGACTACCTTGAAGTCTTCATGGATGATTTCTCGTTAGTCGGGAATTTCTTTGATGATTGCTTGGCAAGTCTGGATAAAGTATTGGCAAGGTGTGAAGAAACGAACTTGGTGCTAAATTGGGAGAAATACCATATTATGGTCGAGGAAGGCATTGTCCTTGGCCAAAATATTTCAAAGAATGGCATAAAGGTCGACAAGGAAAAGATAGAGGTGATTTCTAAACTTCCACCTCCAACTTCAGTGAAAGGCGTGAGAAGTTTCTTGGGTCACGCGGGGTTCTACTGGCGCTTCACAAAGGATTTTTCTAAAGTGGTGAACCCATTGTGCAAGCTCTTAGAGAAAGATGCTAAGTTTCACTTCAATGATGATTGCATGAAAGCTTTTGAATTGCTAAAGTTCAAATTGACAACAACTCCCATTATCACCGCTCCTAATTGGAGTATTCCTTTTGAGCTCATGTGCGATGCTAGTGATGTAGCGGTTGGAGCAGTTTTGGGGCCACGTATCAACAAGATTTTTTATCCGGTCTACTATGATAGTAAG
Organism: Nicotiana obtusifolia; assembly: GCA_002018475.1. Taxonomy (NCBI): domain Eukaryota; kingdom Viridiplantae; phylum Streptophyta; class Magnoliopsida; order Solanales; family Solanaceae; genus Nicotiana; species Nicotiana obtusifolia. The sequence goes on along the minus strand of MCJB01037496.1, from coordinate 368,978 downwards.
ACCATGAATGATGCCCAAGTCAATTACATTGTTATAGAGAAAGAGCTCTTTGCCATTGTGTTTGCAATTGAGAAGTTCCGCCCATACTTGATAGGTGCAAAGGTTATTGTTCATATGGATCATGCAGCAGTTCGCTATCTTATGAGCAAGAAAGATTCAAAAGATAGGTTGATGAGATGGGTGCTATTGTTGCAAGAGTTTGATATTGACATCCAAGATCGAAAAGGGAGTGAAAATCAAGTAGCGGACCACTAGTCTCGTTTGGAGGAGGAGGGGAGGCCATATGATGGCCTTGAAATCAATGACTCCTTCCCCGGCGAGCAACTCTTGGCTATTTCAATGAAGGAGGTGCCATGGTCCGCCGATCTAGCAAATTTTCTTGTGTGTGGAATCATCCCGGATGAGCAAATCAAAGGAAGAAGCTCAAACAGGATTGTCAAGATTATTATTGGGATGAGCCTTACCTCTTCCGGATTTTCACGGATGGGGTAACTAGAAAATGTGTACCAGATGAAGAGCAAAATGTTATTCTTGAGACTTGCCATTCTTTGCCTTATGGTGGTCACCATGACGGAGCAAGAACTGCGGCTAAAGTGCTAAGTTGTGGAGATGCAAGTGATATGGTGAAAAGATGTGATGAATGCCAACGGACTGGTGGAATCTTGAAGAAGAATGAAATGCCTCTCACTACCATTTTGGAGATTGATATCTTCGATGCGTGGGGTATTGACTTCATGGGCCCTTTTGTGAGTTCTTGTGGAAACACCTACATCTTGGTTGCGGTTGATTATGTGTATACATGGATTGAGGCCATTGCTCTACCCAACAATGAAGCGAGAAGTGCGGTGGGGTTCTGGAAAAAGAATATTTTCACAAGATTTGGTACTCCGCGGGCTATCATAAGCGACGGGGGGTTGCATTTTTGCAACAAGGCTTTTGACACTTTGCTTAGCAAGTATGGTGTCACTCATAAAGTTACGACTCCCTATCATCTACAAGCTAGCGGTCAAGTGAAAGTCCCCAACCGGGAGAAAAAGAGTATCTTGTCCAAAACAGTGAATGCTAAGCGGACGGATTGGTCAAAAAAGCTTTATGATGCACTATGGGCTTATTAGACTGCTTACAAAACTCCTATTGGGATGTCTCCATACCGGTTGGTGTTTGGAAAATCTTGTCATCTTTTGATGGAACTTGAGCATAAAGTCATGTGGGCTTTAAAGAAGTTGAATCATGATTGGGATGCAGCCGCTAACTTGCGGGTTGCATATTTGAATGAATTAGATGAGTTCTGGTACCATGCATGTGCAAGTTCGTCCTTGTAAAAAGATAAGATGAAGTACCTTCATGATAAATACATCCAAAACAAGGATTTCAAGGTGCGCGACCTTGTGTTTTTGTTCAACTCACAATTGAAGATGTTTCCCGGAAAGCTGAAATCTAAAAGGAGTGGTCCCTTTGAAATTGTGGGTGTGACACCTTTTGGTGCATTGGACTTGAAGAACAAAAATGATGAGGTATTCCGAGTCAAGGTCACCGGGTGAAGCATTATTTGGGACAAGTTGATGATGGAACGTGGTGGCAGTTATTCATTTGAAATGATGGTAATCTGCGTCGTGCCGCGACATTAAATCAGGCGCTTCTTGGGAGGCAACCCATATTCTTTTTTCTTTTTCTTTTCTTCTTTTGTAGATAGGTGTTCTTTATGTGCTTACTGGATTTGGAGTGTGTTGTAGGAATCAGTGTGATTTACATGAATTGTGCTCAGAAATTAGCTAAGTGTGGAAAAAGTGCGGACCGCACAATTGTGATTGCTACAGCAGAAGGGAACTGCGGCCGTACAATTACAGTGCGTAACTCACAAATTGGAAATGGAAAATGCAAACTCTCTGAAGTTTGGTCTGTCAGAGAAATGGCCAAAGTGCGACTGCACAGACAAAATATGCGGTCTGCGCCAAAAATCTGCGGCCGCACCACAATTCCGTGGACTGTAGATCATCAAGGGAATTTGAGCCCCAGGTAACAGAGTGCGGACCGCAGAAGGAATTCTGCGGCCGCACTCCTTTCTTGTCCCTCAAGTCTGACCGTCCAAGTATAAATAGTAACCTTAGGCCCACTGTACATTTTTTTCCTCTCTGAGCACTCTAAACTCTAAAACTTTGAAATCGTCTATTCAATCTTCTGCCACACTAAATCCACATCTGTGATTACTCATCTGCATTACTTCATATCTGGTATGCTTCAATTACTCATAGAAGTTTTCAATTTTCAGTTTAATTTATAATTTTTAGGTAGTTTTAGGCCATTTGTCATTAGATTTTAATTTTACTACCATGTGGGGTTTAAACTATATTGGGTTCACTGATAATTGCTCTGTGGGGAATGGGTTATGTGTTTTTCATGCTTAAGTGTTCATACCATGTCAAATTTGTGCAAAATTTTGTAAACCCTAGGAGTCTGATCGATTTTGGTTTGAAATCTGCGGTCGCACAAGAAATTATGCGGTCCGCAGGAGTTAAGACTAAGGTACCGTAAGTAAGGCTAAATCTGCGGGCACACTTGAAATTGTGCAGTCCACAGAAATTCCATCGCGGTCACAGAAAGTGAATGCGGCCGCAGAACAGCGTAATCTCTGTCATCAGAGCGTTGCCACTTTTGGGATATCTAATGTACTACTGCAATAATAAAAGTGCGGGACCGCACTTCAAATCTGTGGTCGCACTCAAAATTGTGTGGACTGCAGTTCCAACTCTGCGGCCGCAAGTTCAAATTGTGCGGTCCGCACATCTCAGCCTGCGACCGCGCTTGTAATTGTGCGGACCGCACTTTCCCACCCTGCCAGTATGTTTTAAACCGTGTGTTTACTGTCTGTTTGCAATTGAACTACAACTGACTGTTGTTGTTGCTTGTCACAGAAAATGGTTAGATCTCGAGGCCGTGGTGATACTTCAAAGGGGAGGGGTGAACCTTCCAGAGATCGAAACAAAAGCACTTTAGCCCTCGCCCTCCAAAAGATTATCACCAAGAAAGCTACAGCAGGCAGCACTGCTAGTATGTGGAGCCAGACACTGCTGCTGACATTGCCGAGGCAGTACGTCAGATGTTCACCAACCCAGCCACTTCGGACTTGAGGATGATGAGATCCAATTGGATGAGGCTACGGACGGTGCCACTGTTGTGGATACAGAGATGGACACAGAGCCATAGGGAGTTTTCTTCACTCTTTTCCTTCTTTTACTCTTATGCGTTAAGCATTGGTATAATGCTTATTTTTATATAAGCATGCAGTTAAGTGTGTTGGTACCAAGTGAAGCATGTTAATTCTTCGAGCATGACTCAATTAGGCCTTGTTATTCATTACTACTACATTACTACTATTATTACCTAAACACCAAAATGGACTTAATCCCTTAAGAAGGTTGTCACGCCATCCATCGTTGGGAAGAGTCACCCGGTTCACACAAAAACCACCTTTGGAAAGAACCGTGACATTAGAAAAACCAAAGGCTTATTATCCACTAAGACAAAAAAAGAAGCTATTAAATAAAAAAGAAGCTACTAATTCAAGAAGAAACCAAACATAAAGATAAAGAAGCTATAAAACAAAAGAACTATTGAAATATAAATGAATATACATAATGAGAGATATGAGGGAATATATACATAATGAGAAAGAGGAAGAAATAGTAATAAGTTAATTACAGACCAAATCTCTCATAGTTATCGAAATACAAAATCATCAGAATGTGTCAAAGAAACTCCACCCCCCCCCCCCCC